>CAUYON010073408.1:0-17748 GCA_963573935.1 Arctocebus calabarensis | reverse complement strand
GTGTGTTCCTCGACCTTGTCTCTTGGCTCAGCTCCAAACCGTTGGCTTTCTCGCCAAATTTCTGTCCTTTAACTCTCCTTCTGGACAGGAGCGTCTGCAGAAAGCTGGCTACAGACCGCCATCTTGGCTCCTCCCCCTATTATTATTATTATTATGGATCAGAGTTTGAAAGATTCTTAAGTTAATAGGATATGAGTTGGGGAAAAAAGATGAAGTTGGAGTGGGACACTCCTGTTTGGAAGATAATACCTTTACCCTGCTGTGCTGGCCACTTTTTATCTGAAAACCAGGAATCAACCCAGGAAACTGAGATGAAACTGACCACGAGAACTCATGAGAGTGTTATGAAACGCGTGGCTTGTGTAGAGCAGTTGTTGGTAGAGCTCAAAGACATTAGCAGGCTAAAGGACGTTCAGCTACAGCACAAAGATCAAGCCTACCAGGTACTGTTATTTCTGTCCTTGCAGAACATTCAGTAAAGCACAGATACCTGTTCATTTAGATTCGTATCTTCACGTAGATTATTAGAGAATCTGGTCCATTTCCATATTATAGTAACAAGATGTCTACTGACCATAAATCTGGTTATATGCTAGGTAATTGATGAATAAACATTTCTCTATTGACCGTCCATTGCAGAATTAAAAAAAAATCTTCGAATAAAAAAAAAAACAAAAAACCAAAGACTGCACGCAAAGGCTGAAGTCACTCTGTTGAACAAACAGAAGAACTGAAGGCACAACATCAGCTAGGGGAGCCACTCTCCCAGATATGATGACTGGGTGGAATGTACAATTTCTCATTCAAAAATGCCTCCCAACAGAGCAGAATAATAAAGCAGATCTCCACTAATAACAGACATTTGAGATGGTAAATCACAGAGCACTAAATGCTGTCGTTTACTAGTGAGCCTGTTGTCCACCTGGACTATAGGCTGTACACAGGGATAAGAAAAATGCTACAGAAACATGGACATGGAATGTCTCACTGTCACCCAGACTTGAAGAGAAATAAAAAAAAAAATTAGAAGAGGACATCAGTACTGACAGAAGCATTCAGAGAGGAGAGATACATCACTTTTGGTGGCGTTTCATCATTGGTTAGAAGATTAGGTGACCTCTAAGGTTTATTCCAGGTCTGAAATCCTTCATTTCAATTACACTATAGAGAATGTTCTGTGTCCTCCATGGACTCATGAGTCCTTGTGTGCATGAGTTAGATTACTGTGGACTCTGTGGAGAGAGGCTTTCTAGTTTTCAACTGCTAGCACTAACACAGTTTAAGACTAGGGACACAGAGGAGAATAAGGGCAACCCTGCCTTTTGAGGATGAGAGCATTGACCCCATACACACTTTCATCATCTTTCCTCTGTGGTTAAAGTTTCTAGTGTTCAGCCAGCTATTTGGAGAAGTGAAGACTTCAGTCTTGTGGAGAGTTTGGAACAGGGAGGCAGGAATATTACATGTGCACATTATCTTTATTGAGCCCAGATTTCACCTGTATAAGAAATCCTTTTCTTTTCTCAATTTTCCTCTGCTTTACCCTTTGACCCAGTAATATTCTTATTCACACGTTGCTTTGTTATTGTGAAGTAGGTTTTAACAATTTATCTAGGCACAACCCTTGGGATCCCTGGTTAGCTTTCCAGTACCCAAGTTACTTATGTTTTGCTTTGTTTTCTTTTGGATTTTTTTAAGGGTTTGTTGAGAGGACATTTCTTCTTCTGAATTGATAACCTTATTTACTTTGCAAAGTATATTTTAAAAGTTCTTCTCACACTCAACGCCTGTAGCTCAAGCGGATAAGGCACCAGCCACAACACCAGAGCTGGCAGCTTCAAATCCGGCTTGGTCCTCCAAACAAAAATGACAACTGTAACCCAAAAATTGCCAGGCGGTCTGGTGGGCACCTATGGTCCCAGCTACTTTGGAGGCTGAGGCAAGAGAATTGTTTAAGTTCAAGAGTTGGAGGTTGCTGTGAGCTGTGACACCACAGCACTCTACCCAGGGCATCAGCTTGAGGCTCTGTCTCAAAAAAAAAAAAAGAAAAAAAAGCTCTTTCTCTGACAATTTTTCACCCCAACTGGCTGTGGTAATACCCACCTCTCTCCAAATTTTGGTTTGTTCCTTTAACTTCCCCATAGCTATGTCATTGGCTTTTTGCATTATCCATTTTCTATGGTGCTTTTGAATTTAACGTTTAGCTCTGAGACCTTCACCTAAGCAACGTGAAACTGCTCATTTCCTTCTGTTAAATAAGTGATTTCTAAACTCCAGCAATCAATTATAGCAATACTTTAACTACAATACACCCAACACAGAGCTAAGTATTCTGTGGTAAATGTAATTGAAGAAATGATAGCAACTCTGATATGTTATGTGAAATAAAATATATACTTATTCTTTGTCCTTCCAGTAAGCAGGGCTAGATTTCTTTTGGGAGGTGAATTCAGTAGAGGGGAAGCATCTCAGCTGAGAAGCTCTCAGTCTAAGAGATTCTGGGAAAAAAGACAAAAAGATTAGTGAAAGGTTTGGTTTTTTGCTCTTTTCTGATGTTTTTCCTCTTACTTGCCAGCTATAGTTTCCTGAACCTTACCCTTAGTTCTTAAAGACAACAAGACTAAGGTATTTGAATCAAAGTTTGGTCGTATATGGCACTGATTGGTTTGTCCTCAGAAGAAAAGCCATCAAAATGGGAAACTTTGGGTGGCGCCTGTGGCTCAGTAGGTAGGGTGCTGGCCCTGGCCAAACTGCAACAGAAAAATAGCCGGGTGCCTGTAGTCTCAGCTACTCAGGAGGCTGAGTCAAGAGAATCACCTAAGCCCGAGCTGGAAGTTGCTGTGAGCTGTGATGCCACAGTACTCTACTGAGGGCAACAAAGTGAGTCTCTGTCTGTCCAGTCACTAGCTGATTCTAAATCCAAATAAACCTCTTTTTATAAAGGGAACAGAAACAAAACAAGTCCCTCCACACTGACTATTTTGCAAGGACAAGGATCCCCGCACCAGTCAGATCCTCGAACTTGTCCTTAGCTATTTTGGGATTGACTGTGGGGTTTTCTTGTGACTGGTCTCATCACCGCCCTCTGCTGACTCATTGGCTCACTCCCAATCTTTCTGTATCCTACACTAGGCTACAATGGATCCTCAGCTACGGACAGATCTTGATCACTTGAACCTCTCATCTGTGGGATATGGGCATTTGGATGTTGCCAGACGTGGCCACAGGGCCCTCCCAGTTGCTACTCCACCTGTGCAGGACAGCCTGTGCCCACCTACTTAGGCCAAACTGCCCATGATCAGTATCAATTATTCATCTCACAGGTCCCCAAAGTGTGTTTTAAATGAAGTGTTGATTGATGAAGGTGAGCCTTTCTGACGTGTCCCTATGGCTTGTGTGCCTACCCTGTGCCGGCCGGATGGGAGTCAGGTACTGCCCTCATCTGGTGGGGATCTAGCCTGCAGTCATGACCCAGCTGTGGCCTACTCCTCAACCCCCCTCACTTACTCCTCTCCCCCCCCATCCCCACTCCGGGAGAGTCTCAAGCAGGGTGGGGCCTGAGGGAGCAGGAGGTCCCTGGTTCAGGAGGTCCCCTCCTGGGATGGGGAGGCTGGTGGTGCTCAAGGGGAGGACAAAGGCTGCTGGTCAGGGCAGGGAGTGGGTGGCAAGGTGTGGGTCAGGTCTCAGGATGGGGAGTGGACTCAGTTGCAATGATGGTGC
The DNA here is from genome assembly GCA_963573935.1 of Arctocebus calabarensis. NCBI lineage: Eukaryota > Metazoa > Chordata > Mammalia > Primates > Lorisidae > Arctocebus > Arctocebus calabarensis. Next base: position 14,028 of record CAUYON010073408.1, on the reverse strand, counting down.
CACCACATTGAGGGAATACTTGACTGAGCAGGACGGGAAGGAGAGAGATAGCGGGATGCCTGGCTCACACGTTCACTGGCAAAGGCTGCTGTGCCCCCACCCTCAGCTCAGCTGCCGGTGGGCCTTGCCACTTGGCTTTGGGGGAACCCAGAGAGGGGTATGGAGGGCACTAGAAGGCCAGCCTGGTCCCTGACATCTTTGCTGCAGCTCCCAGGCCTCCTCCTCGGGTGTTCTCTGGATGTTCTGAGGAGGGGCCGGGCAGATGAGGTCTGCCGGGAGAGAGCAGGGGCAGACCTCACCCCCACCCCCCTGGGGCTAGGCCTGTGACCCTGGTGTGGGGACGGAGGCCGCAATCCCTGCCCCTGTGACCACTGCTCAGGACCGGATGAGGGAGGGGCCGCTTCCTGCCATGGAAAAGGACACTCCTCCTTGCTGGTCAGCCTCCAGCAGAGGGAATGGGCGTGGGCATTTGTGGTTCAGTCCTTTCTCCTCCTCTGTGGGCCTGGGGCCAGAGGGTCTAGGAACCGTACTCCTAGGCAGGGTTCTTTTCTCCAGGCCAGGCCTACTCGTGGCACGCTTACTGCTTGCAATGCCCTCTGCTAGGAACCGGGGCATAAAATGCCCAACAGAGGTCATCATTTAGCAGAGGAGGCTGGCTCAACAAAGATGCGCACACTCACAAGTGAATGCTTGAAACTCTTTTGTCATTGTTACTGAGATGAAACCTTGAGGGAAGGATTAGGGATGGGGATGGGGAAGAGCAGAGGTGATCTGAGCAGAGAATGGGGGAGGGGCCAGGGTGTGACTGTGCTAAAGGACTCTAAGGGCACGAGGAGGAGGCGGAGGGATCCACCCCTAGCAGGTGAGGATGTTGAGTACGGTCTTTGCAGCAGCCCGGTAGAAGAAGGGGAGGCAGGCAGTTGTGTCCCAGCCTGGGTGCACCTAGGGCTTCTGAGCTTGCAGCGGCGGCGGCAGCCGCCTCACAACCTGATGCGCAGGAGACAGTTGGGCGGAGACCCCTCCCTGGCCTATCCCTATGCTAGCTCCACCTGGTTGGGGAAATCCTTCGGGGAGAGAGGGGCAGAGCTCTGAGACCCCTGCAACTCTCCCCTGCTCACGCCCACCCTGCCCGCAGGCTCTCCTTACCACCCTGCCACTGGGGTGCCCTGAGCCCTGAGTGGGCTCCTGGACAGAGCTCTGGGTGGCCCTGGGGAATCCTCCCTGCTGCCCGCTGCTCAGCGGCACCGCCGGGCCCTGTGGCGGCAGCGGCCCGGCCAGGGAAGACAGGTGCTCTGGAGCTGCCGCTGAGTTGGGGCCGCCTGTTGAGCCGGGCCCTGATGCTGCCACATTGGCTCTTGCAGCTGCCTGGCCAGCCAGGCCAACTCTTTCTCGTGCTTGGGGAGAGCTACTTGAAACATTGCCTCTTTGGAGGAGGAAGCGGGTATGCTTGTGGAGGGAGGTTATGTGGCACGTAGGGACCCAGGGAAGCAGAGGGGAGATCTCCCTACCTGGGGTGTCTCAGGGGTGTACCTGTGCTTCAGCGGTGGTGCAGCGTCCAGGCCCTGGCTCCCAGGGAAGGGGTGGGTGTCAGGAGAGATCAGAGGGTGGGGATGCCAGGAGGAGCACAAGGGTCTCTGACAGGGACACAGAGGGGGTTGGGAATAGTGGACAGAGAAGGAGCAGGAAGAGTGAGGGCTTACCTTGGATTGTGGGCTCTCCAGGATGCTCAGCCTGGGCCCCGTGTCCTCCTCATCCACTGTCTCCTCTTTCTCTCAGGCTTCCGCCTGCTCCACTCCCTCCACTCCCCTACAGCCAGGTGTGTGGGTCTTCACTGGTCCCTCCTCGTCCTCTTCCTTTGCCTCCTCCTTTTTGACTCCCTCAGGGGGCAGCCAGGAGGACGTGGAGAAAACCCCACAGAGGGAGGCCCAATGAGTCCTCCTCCCTCCCTGCGTCCCTCACTCCCGGTCCAGCCCCTCTTCACGCAATGGCCATCCGTTCCGGAGGCTCCCCCAGCCCTCCCCGCGTTCCTCCTCTGGGCAAGAGCCATCCCGCTCACCCTTCCCTTCCTCAGTCATCAGGTGGAACTGGGCCTGCAGCTGACAGTTCCGTTTCCTGGTGGCTTCCAGGAGCTCCTACAGGGCTAGGAAAGAGCATGAGAAGGCACGCAGGCCGCCAGGTCCTCCCGCTCAGTAGTCAGTCCTCGGAGACCGCGTGTCACCTCGGTCTTGCGCAGCTTCTGGCCCACCAGCGGGGCGCCAGAACGTCCTGAGATTTCTCCTCCAGGAGCTTCTCCACTGTCTGCTGGGCAGGAGCTCTTTGCACAGGGACTCCTTTTCCTGGGTCAGTTATCGATCGGCCACTGGGTCTTGCTGCGAGTGGAGAAGGGATGGATCCCTTTCCTGCGGCAGACTCTGCGAGGGAAAACTCTGAATGTGAGGATGGGTGGCCAGGGCAGCACGGCACTGTGGAACTCTGCTGCCTGCGGTCTCCAGGCCCAGGCCTGATTCTCAGTCCGAGCCTGGGGCTCCAGACATCTTCTAAGGTCCAACAGGCCCACTGGCAGGGGATGGCAAGGATGGTTGACCTGCCAGAGCTGGGTCACGGCGGAGGGCTGAGGAGCTTGTGCCCAGTCAGAGAAGCCAGGTCTGGAGAGGAAGTGGTGCCACTCTATCCAACGAAAAGGGCTGCCTATGCACCGGACCCTTTCGGCCTTGGCCTCTGAAAACCCAAATCTACTTCCCTCCCCACAGCAAGTGCTGCATGCAAAGCTTGTGGGGAAGTGGGGACGAGACATTCGTCTCTGCAGCTCTGCCCCAAAAGCCACATTTCAACTCCTCTTAAGTGTAATTAAAACAGCAGTGCCCCGACGTGAACGTGTGAAAAGAGAGAGACCCCAACTAATTTGCCCTTCATCCTCTCCCTGGCATGGGAAGAGGTGGGAGTCAACGCCAGACTTCTTACACAGGACTTGATACACTTTCCACCAACAGCTCTTGCCCCCCTAAAGCCCCATATGCCCGGGAGGGGGTGGCCTGGCCAAGCAATACTGACATTCTCGGGGGAGTAGCTGCTGTCACCAGTAGTCTGGGAGCTACTCTGGTGTTTGCTTCAAATTGTGTGCCAGTGGAAACTCCATCAGCTGTGGATGGGACAAGCAGTAGTTTAGCACTCATGAAAAGCGTAAGGCCTTCTGCCATGCTCAACTCTTCTAGGATCCTGTTGGTCTGTTGGTCTACGCAACGGCTTTTCTGAAACACTTGTTCTCGTGTGCACCATCTGATCTAATGCCAGGAACAACCAGACACGTGAGTGTGATGGTCACTCAGTGGCTGAAACGAACTGATACCATGGCTCACAAAAGACAAGAGTGGCATCTCCATGGAGTCGCCTGACACGAGGCTCCCAGAGTTTTGCCAGGAGTCTGTAAGTGTCAGGGGACAGAGCCAACGGGTTTGGACCAGGAAATAGAAAAGGAAGCCTTGAGCGGGCAGGAGTTGTGCACTGTGCGCTGTGGAGTCAGATGGCAGGGGCCCTCCCTTGTGCAGGTGTAACCACCACACCCCAGCACAGATTGAACTTTGATGTCAGTGTATCCTAATAGCACAAGGGTAGTGAACACACGTGCCTAGTGAATCTGGGGACCTCAGGGAAAGAGGACAAGCTGAGCTTCGTTTCAGATAGAAGTCCTCCCGAGTCACCAAGCTTACGAATCTATGCAAGATGTTATCCTTAAGCTTTGTAACTCTCCAGAGCTTCTGGGAAAACCGATGCTTCCCAAAGATGTCCCCAGTTAATCATGTGGCACACAGAGAATCTCAGGTTGAGATGATTGGGGGAAGATGGCGAGGCCGTGGAGTTCACTTTGCCAGGGTCTGACCCACAGAAACAAAGTAGATCTCACTCCAGATAGAAGCGAGGGAATGTGAGGTGAGAACACAGTGAAAAGTGTCCTAGTCTCTCCGCAGAGTAGCGATCTGGGAGCAAAGTGAACTGAGCCTGTTCTGCCATTGCCACTCAGAGATATTGCTGACACCAGGGGTAAGGGAGTGAGGGAGCCTGAGACTTCTCAGACCTGAATTCCGTGCTCTGAGACCCCCTCACCCTAGGAAATCTCCATGGAAATGAGAAAAAGCCGAAAGGGAGTGAAGAGCTGGGGTAGTGGGCTGGGCTGTGGGCAGTCAATGTCAGTTCTTAGGGGCATGGTGACTTCACTACGTTCCACTCCTGCCCACCTAGTCTCTACCCATGTCCCCTGTCTCCGCACTGCCATGCGGTGCGGGAGGGGAGCACAGGGTAAGGAGCCAGCTGAACCCAGGGAGGGCATGTCTGGGGTGGAAGGAGGCCAGGGCCCAGGCCGGAGCCCAGGCCAGAGCCGAGAATAGGGGGAATCACCAGCGCAGTCACTGGGGGCAACTGTGGGTGGGCGGGTGCTGTCTGTCGAGGGGCCGGGACCAGCTGAGGAGACGTTGCTGAGGGCAGCATCAGGGTAGCTCTGCATGTCTGGGGCCTGTCATAGACTGTAGCCATGGTCCTGCCCTGGGACTCAGGGTTGGGGTCGGGGCTGGGAGAGTCTTTGCGCTGAGTCGGGAGTCGCTACCCTGGCACGTTTTACCTTCTTTCTGGCTCTGGCCTGTTTTTCCTGTCGGATTTCTTCCGACAACCCAGCTGGTGGCGGTGGAAAGCGGGATCTACTGGATGGGATTTGGAACTCATTGATGAGACCCGGGTAACTACAGCGCAGGTGCAGAAAGCCTCCACTCCTTAGCCAAGCAGAAAGGCAACTGAGCCGGGACAGGTGGGGCCTGGAGTTACCAGGGAAACAGATGTGGGTTGGCATGCGCCTCAAAGCTCCCAGCCCAGTGATCAATGAGGGAGATGCCACCAAAAGGGGGTGTGGCTGGGCAGCCCCTAGGATTCGAGTCACAAGGGAAGCTGGCCCCGCCCATTCCAGGAAGTGTGTGTGTGTGTGTTGGGGGGTGTGTGATAGCCCAGAGGGATCCTTCATGGCCTCCTTCAAAGAATTCTGTGACCTGCTGCATCTGAGAGAGGCCGCTCTCCCACCTTCAGCCGAAATCCAGTGGTGCCTCTCAGCCCCTGCCAGCTTCCACCGCGGGCCTCTGTGATCCCCCTCTCGGGAGGGACCGCCCCGAGCAGGCCCTTATTTGTGAAATCAGCCCCAGGGACCCCATACCTGTACGCAGAAGCCCCATCCCTCAAGGGTCCCTTCTCTGATCCTTGAAGCGTCTCTGTCCCCCTCGCAGCCAGCTGGGATCCAGCCCAGGGCACTTCGACTACTCCCCCAGCTTTTCCCCCTCCTGGATCCTGAGGTCAGTCCCTTTGCCTCTGAAATCGAGTTCTGTGTCCCAAGGTTACCTTGGCCGGGATCCTTCCCAACCCCTGTACACCCGGACTTCTGCCCTAGCCTCAGCAAGTCAATCACTGCTTCCCCCAGCCCTCCTCTCCATCCCCATTGCAGGACTGCCCTTCTCAGAACCCTCCCAGCCATTTCTCAACCCTGGCCCTTCCTTTCCTCTTACTCTCCCATCCTTTAAGATGTGCTGTGCAGTCCTGGCCAGCGACTACGATGATGACTGCTGCTCCTCCTCCCCCTCCTCCTGCTTCCCTGCCCTGGCTCTGGAGCCTGGCTAGCTTAGTGTCTGTCCCATCACTAGCTAATTCTAAACCTCTTTTTATAAAGAGAACAGAAACAAAACAAGTCCTTCCATGCTGACTATTTTGCAAGGACGGGGCTCTCTGTGCCAGCCGGATCCTAGAACTTCTCCTTAGCTCTTTTGGGAGTGGCTGTGGAGTTTTCCTGTGACACAGTCTCATCACCGCCCTCTGCTGACTCATTGGCTCACTCCCCGTATTTCTGTATCCCACACAAGGCTACACTGGACCCTCAGCTACAGACAGATCTAGATCACTTAAACCTCTCATCTGTGGGATATGGGCCAGACATGACCACAGTGCCCTCCCAGGTGCTACTCTGCCTGTGCAGAGTGATAAAAATCATTATCGATTTTTCATCTCACAGGTCCTCAAAGTGTCTGTTTTAAATGAAGTGTTGATTGATGAAGGCGAGTCTTTCTGAAGTGTCCATATGGGTTGTGTGCCTACCCAGAGCTGGCCCTAGAAGGGAGTCAGGTCCTGCCCGCAACTGGTGGGGATATGGCCTGCAGGCAGGGCCATCTGTGGCCTCCCGCCCAATCCCCCTTAGCCACCCCTCACCACCCTACCCCTCCCCACCCCGGGAGAGTCCCAAGCAGGATGGAGCCTGAGGGAGCAGGAGGTCCCTGGGGCGGGAGGTCCCCTCCTGAGATGGGGAGGCTGATGGTGGTCAAGGGGAGGACAAAGGCTGCTGGTCGGGGCAGGGATGGGGTGGCGAGGTGTGGGACAGGTCTCAGGATGTGGAGTGGACTCAGTTGCTAAGATAGTGCCACCACATTGAGGGAATCCTCAACTGAGCAGGACGGGAAGGAGAGAGATGGTGGGATGCTTGGCTCTCACGTTCAATGGAAAAGGCTGCTCTGCCCCTGCCCTCAGCTCACCTGCTGGTTGGCCTAGCCACTTGGCTTTGGGGGAACACAGAGAGGAGTATGGAAGGTGCTAGAGGGCCAGCCTGGCCCCGGACGGCTTTGCTGCAGCTCCCAGGACTCCTCCTCGGGTGTTCTCTGGATGTTCTGAGGAGGGGCTGGCAGACGAGGTCCTGGGAGGGAGCAGAGGCAGACTCCACCCCCACCCCACCGGGGCTTGGCCAGTGATCCTGGTGTGTGGGGGGAAGGCCACAGTCCCTGCCCCTGTGGCCACTGCTCAGGACGGTATGGGGGAGGGGCTGCTTCCTGCCCTGAACAGGGACACCTCTCCTTGCTGGTCAGCCTCCAGCAGGAGGAAGGGGCCTGGGCATTCGTGGTTCAGTCCTTTCTCCTGCTCCGTGAGCACGGGGCCAGAGGCTCTAAGAACTGTACTCATAGGCAGGTTGGTGCCCCGATGTGACTGTGTGAAAAGAGAGAGACCACCACCTGATTTGCCCTACATCCTCTCCCTGGCATGGGAAGAGGTGGGAGTCAATGCCAGACTTCTTACACAGGACTTGATATGCTTTCTACCAACAGGTCTCACCCCTTAACACCTGCTATGTCTGGGGCCGGTGGCTTGGCGAACCAAGACTCACATTCTCGGGTGAGTAGCCACCATCACCAGTAGTCTGGGAGCTACTCTGGCATTTGCTTCCCTTCTTCTTCATCTTCTTGATGTAAGAAGAGGGCAAATTGTGTGCCAGGTGATATTCCATCAGCTGTGGACGGGACAAGCAGTAGTTTAGTGCTCATGAGAAGTGTAAGCCCTTCTGCCATGCTCAACTCTCCAAGGATCCTGTTGGTCTGTCTACTTGACAGCTTTTCTGAAACACTCCTTATCGTGTTCTTAGTCTGATCTAATGCCAGAAACAACCAGGCACATGAGTGTGATGGTCACTCGGTGGCTGAAATGGGCTGATAACACGGGTCACAAAAGACAAGAGTGGCCTCTCAATTGAGTTGCCTGACACAAGGCTCCCGGAGTTTCGAAAGGGTCTGCAAGTACCAGAGGGCAGAGCCAAAGGGTTTGGACCAGGAAGTAGAAAAGGAAGCCTCAAGTGGGCAGGAGCTGCGCACTGAGCGCTGTGGAGGCAGACCACGGGGGCCCTCCCTAGCGCAGGTATGACCCCCGCACCCTGGCAGGGGTTGACCTTTTACATCAGTGTACCCTACTTGCACAAGGGTAGTGAACACATGTGCCTAGTGTATCTGGTGACCTAAGAGAAAGAGGAGAAGTCAAGCATCATGTTAGAGAGAAGTCTGCCTGAGTCACAAACTTACGAATCTATGCAAAATGTTATCCTTAAGCTTTGTGACTCAATTGAGTAGCCTGACAGGAGGCTCCTGGAGTTTCCCTGGGAATCTGCAAGTGCCTGGGATCAAAGCCAAAGGGCTACATAAATATGACATAATCCACTTTCATACTAGAAAGATGAAGCCTGAAACCATATCTGATTTTAAGAGAGATTTTTGATGGAGTAGGATAGATGAGGCTGGGTACAGCTTGTCCCTGCTATTAATAGAACAAAAGTTTTCACTCATCTAGATTTAGGAGAATACTGGATAAGCGACTGCACTTCCAGAAATGCAGGACTGAATACCAACAAAACATGCATGTGCAAACTAATGGGAACAAGATAATCAAAATAGATTATGTAGCCCAATTAACTCCTTCAATAACAGTAACACACAGTCAGAAAGGTCCTAGATTTAAATTTTGGCAAAAGAGTAAGACAAAATATTTCTTGGTTAAGGTCAGGTAACTATATAAATACAGGTACAGAATAAACTATAAGAATAAGCAAAGAAAACCTAATTGGAACCTTTTTTAAAGATTACTTTACTGAGATAATAAACTGAAAAAAAAAATCCCCTATATCCTCTGTCTAATCTACAAAATAAGAAGTTATCTGCATCAACCATTTCCACTTGTGTATTCCACAGTTCGAAATCCTTCCAAGGCTGACAGTGCAGAGGCTGTCACTATTGCCTGCACCCTCCTTTAAACCCATTACCACTTTATTAATGGCATTTCTGTATCTCTCTTGTCTCAACTACACTATTGGACTGCAAAGTTCTCAAAAGCAAAAACCTAATGTATTTATCTTTACATCCTCACTATATACAAAGTGCCCTCTGTCTAGGCAGCTTAATGAAGTTATAATTAAATAGCATTTATATGTTATTCTAATTTTAAGGAAATAGAAACATGAAGCTAGAGAAGGAAATGAGAATTTCAAATCCATTTGCTAATCTATTCATGTCCAACTAGCATTTGACAGAAGTGTAAGTAATACAGGTTTTGGAAAAGATAACAACCAGGATTGGTAACCTGTGGTTTCAGCTACTTGAGAAGCAAAGGCAGGAGGATCAGTTAAGTTCAGTAGATCAAGGCTACAGTGAGCTATGATTGCCCCACTGCACCCCAGCCTGGGCAACAGAGAAAGACTGTAGCTTAAAAAAAAAAAAGACAACACTTACTTGAAGATGTAAGAGCTACAGAGCATTCTGGGCTGCGCCTGTGGTTCAGTGGGCAGGGCGCCAGCCACATATATTTAGGGTGGCGGGTTGAAACCCAGCCCTGGCCAAACTGCAACAGACAAAGAAATACCTGGGCATTGTGGCAGGGGACTGTAGTCCCTGCTACTCGGGAGGCTGAGGGAAGAGAATCACCTAAGCCCAGGATTTGGAGGTTGCTGTGAGCTGTGTGACACCACAGCATGGCACTCTACCAAGGGCAATAAAGTGAGACTCTCTACAAAAAATGAAGGAGGAGGAAAGAAGAAGGAGAAGGAGAAGAAGAAGAAAGAAGAAGAAGAAGGAGAAGAAGAGGAGGAGGAGGAGGTGGAGGAGGAAGAAAAGAGCATCTACAAAGCCTTCAAAGCTACTCTAGTGTTGCGTGACCAGAGAAGCGAGGGGCTGTAGCTTTGCCTCAGATGTAAATTTGCTCTGTAATGTTAAGGAGCAAGAAGCAGACTACAAGCTCTGTTGGGGCATGTAGCAAATTAACTTTATTTCTGACCACCTTATATACTTTTGCAGTCACGTGCACACTTAATCTATGATTTACAATATTCACCATTATCTAACTTCCTCTATCTAACTCTCAGCTTAAGTGGCAGATATCCTGTCTGGAAACCAGCACAACACTCTTTTACCTTAAGTCCTTGTAAATGATCTTCAGTTTTTGTGTAAGAAATCTACATACAAATAAGAGAGACACAGCTATAGGGGAACTGCTTCCTCATGCACTCACCAAGTTAACCTTAAATGGGTTTATAACTTTGTTTCTCCATAGCGCTGAGATCTTTAGGCTTTTGACAAAATGTAAAACATTTTGTCAACCTCTGGACCCTGTCTCCAGGCCAGAAGCCTTTCAGCTTCTAACTTCCTGGGAACAACTGCAAAATCTTCAAAATATCTGTCTCTGGAAGACCAGAAAACAGTCTTTATCTTTGGCTCAAGGTAGCCCAAACCTCTTCCCTTTTTCTGTAAAGGCAAAAGCCAATTTAACCCATTAGTGGCTCACTCGAATGAGATGTACATACAACATACATGTGGGGATTTCTAACCCCACACTCTAGTGAAAGAGCTTCTAAATTATTTGAACACATGTATGGGCAGAAACCTCAGATATACAACTTATCGGAAATCAAAGTTTCAAAATAAGTAAAAACACTGTATATCATTCAGAAAGTATTTCAGTAATTGTGAAAAATTCTCTGTGAAAAGCTGTAGATTTAACAAGACAAAAGTTGTGCTATCAAAAAATTTACCACTAATGAAGTAGTCACTTAATGCAAGCCAAGAAAAATTATTTAATGCACCTGTTATCAGCCACTTGCAGGAGATCTATAATGCAAGGGTCATCTGGCTGGGGAACTGGATATGAACTGACTTCAGATGAAGGAACTGGTTCATAGATTTGCATATGCTGACACCTGAAAACAAAGCTTCTTTTCTCATCATCTAAAAAAATAAGTGAGTGTCTACAAAAATTAAGAAGATGAACATTGCCTCAGAACCAATTACTCCAGGTTAACGTTTTGTTATAAAGTGTGTCTCTAGTTCATATTATATACTGATAAAATATTTTCTCCTTTATATGTAAATATCCACCCTTGTCTTTAACCAAATAATGCATTCTTGACAACCTCAACAAGACATGGATCTAAAACAACGTTAAATGCCTGCATACTTGGCACATACAGCCATACTGCATTTTAATGTGCTATGCATTGCTGCACTTTGCAGATGCTATAATTTTTGTTTTTGTTTTTTTTTAAAACTGAAGGCATGTGGCAACTGCAGGAAGCAAATCTATCCAAGCCATTTTCCAACAGCCTGTGCTCATGTTTCTGTGTTGTATTTCGGTAATTCTAATGATTGTTCAAATATTTTCATTATTTTAATTTCTGTAATCGTGATATTTGATGCTACTAATGTAAATTTTTTGGCGAGCAATGAACCAGTCCTGTATAAGACAGTGGACTTAATCGATACATGCTGTGAACATCCTGATTTCTCCACTGGATGTTTCCCTGCCTCTTTCCCTTTCCTTGGGTCCTATTCCCTGAAACACAACAATATGGAAATCATTGGCTCTATGATGGCCCGTAAGTGGTCAAGTGAAAAGAAGATACACATCTCTCACGTTCAATCAGAAGCTAGAAATGATTAAGTTTAGTGAGGAAGGCGTGTCAAAAGGCAAGATGGGCCAAAAGCCATGCCTTCCCCACAGAACAGTTACCCAAGATGTGAATGCAAAGGAAAAGCTCTTAAAAGAAATTAAAAGTGCCACTTCAGGGAACACACAAATGATAAGAAAGCAATGGAGAAATAATCTGTGTGGACAGATCAAACCAGCTACAATATTGCCCTCACCAAAGCCTAATCCAGAGCAAGGACTTAACTCCCTTGGATTCTATCAAAGCTGAGAGAGGTGAGAAAGCTGCAGGGAAACAGTTGGAAGCTAGCAGAGGTTGGAACATGAGGTTTAAAGTAAGAATCCAATCCCATAACATAAAAGGTTAAGTTGAAGCAGCAAGTGCTGATGGAGAAGCTGCAGCAAGTTATCCTGATCTAGCTAGGATTAATGATGAAAGTGGCTATACTAAACAACAGATCAGTGTAGATGAAACAGCCTTCTACTGGAAAAAAGATACTATCTAGGACTTTCATAGCTAGAGAAGTTAATGCATGGCATCCAAGGGCAGACTAATGTTCTTCCAAGTGGGTAAAACACCTGGTGACTTTAAGTCGAAGCCAATTTTCACTTACCATTCTGAAAATCCTAGGGCTCCTAAAAGTTATGCTAAATCTATTCTACCTACACTCTATAAATAAACAACAACACCTAAATGACACACATCTGTCACAGAATCATTTACTGAATATTTTAGGCCTGCTATTGAAACTTCCTTTGCAGGATAAAACATTCCTTTGAACATATTACTACTCATTGATCATGTACAAGGATTTGAATATCATTTCCATGCCTGCTAACACAATATCCACTTTGCAGGCCATGGAAAAAGGAATAATTTCAACTTTCAATTCTTATCATTTAAGAAATACATGTATTTCATAAGGCTATAGCTGACAATGACAGTGACTTCTCTTATGGATCTGGGTAAAGTAAATTGAAGACCTTCTGGACAGGATTCACCATTCTAGACAGTAAGAACATTCATGATTCATGGGAAGTAGTCAAAATATCAACACTACTAGAAGTTTGGAAGAATTTGGTTCTAAGCCTCATGGATGTCTTTGAGGTGTTCAAGATGTCAGAGGAAGGGGAGTGCTGGAGGATGGCAGCAGAGATGGTCCCATAGCCCATCTCTCCCCAGTCAGCAGGTGAGAGGATGGGAGCTCTGGATCTTTCCCCGTGTGAACTATTGGAGTGGATGGGCAGGCAGCTGGTGAGACACAGAGATTGGGAGGATTGGCGTGTTTGGAATATAGTTCTTAACTTTGGAAACTGTTGTAAACCATTCTCCCCTGCCCAGTGGAGGGGCAGCCGGCCCCTCCCACAGGGAGGACAGCAGGTCCCAACCCACAAGCCCTAATCGGAGAAAATTCCACTGAAGCGTGGAACTCAGAGTTTGATGATCAGAAAGGGGTGCTGCTAGGAACCACGGAGACCTGGGCAACCCTGGCATGAGCCAAGGGGTCCAGACTCTGCTGGACTGACACATTGGAATGTCCAAAATGGTGAGCACCTTTTCCCCAGATCAATGAGAGAGAGAGTGGGTGACCAGCCAGTGTTACACTAGGCAGAGACCCTGGTGAAGCCTGAGAGGTGTGGAAAAGACACTTTGAGCTGTGGAAGTTGGCAAAGAGGGCCCCTGAGCACTTCAGCTGGAGAATAACTGAAGTTCAAGGTCCCACCAACAGCCCCACAAAGCCCCCTCCCCTCCAGCCGCCACGGCCCTTGCGAGCTGCGGCCATAGCAACTGCCGCCGCTGCTGCTGCTGCTGTGGTCGTGGTGCCGCCACTCTGTGAATTGTGACGCCACTGCCACGGCCCCCAAGATCTGCAGTGACTGTGAGGCCCCCTCTCCCCCCGCAGTCGCCACGAGCCCCGCTCCCGCGCTCCCCTCTCACAGCAGATCATTGTTGCCGGACTGCAATTATATATACATAAAAGAATAATAATATTTTTGAGTTTTTTTTTTTAATATCCTTTTTTTGGAGGCACTATCGATAAATAATTTTTTACTTCACCTTCTTTTCTTAGGCTATTTTTATTACCTCCTATTCTCAACTGAACATTTCTTCCTCTCCCGTGTTCATTTCTTTGTTCTCTCTCGCCCTCCTCTCCCTCCCTTCTTATAGTTTCTAAGAGTGCTTATATCATATTTGTTAGAGGCTTTTCTTCTTCTCTATTCTCAATTATTTTATAAGAAGCATTTTTATTGTAGAATTCTTTTTTTTTTCTTCTTAGCTGTTGTTCTGTGATTGGTTGTGTGTTTGTTATGTTTTGTTTGTATGTTGATGTTTCTGACTGTGGGTGCATCTGTGGGCTTAGGTGTCTGGTAGCCCTTCTACGAATGTATTAGCCCATTTGCTATTATTGTGATTGGTGTTATAAATGTTTTCCTTGCCACCTTGATACTTCAGTTCACTCCCTGCCCTGGATTGGAAGTCTAGAACTCCAGCTCATCCACAACCCAGACTGACTGCATTTACAATTAGGCTCCAACTCATCCACAACCCAGACTGAATGCATTTACAATTAGGCAATTAGGTTCAGGGAACTCCTGAACTGTACAGGCTGCAGTCACCACACCAGTACCTAGGTGGAGGGTTGGTCAACCACAACCATAGAAGTCTCCAGTCCAATTTCACTCTCCTGCTCATATAGCTAAAAACTGAAAAACAAACATGGGGCAGAACCAGTGGAAAAACTCTGGCAACATGAATAAACAGAATGGTGCAACTCCCCCCCA
>CAUYON010073406.1:0-16709 GCA_963573935.1 Arctocebus calabarensis | reverse complement strand
CCTGGATAGAGTGCTGTGGCATCACAGCTCACAGCAACCTCCAATTCCTGGGCTCAAGCGAGTCTCCTGCCTCCGCCTCCGAAGTAGCTGGGACTACAGGCGCCCACCACAGCGCCCGGCCATTTTTTGGTTGCAGCCGTCATTATTGTTTGGCGGGCCCAGGCTGAGATTCGAACTCACCAGCTCAGGTGTACGTGGCTGGCACCTTAGCCACTTGAGCCACAGGTGCTAAGCCAAATGGCTTGAATCTTGGGCTGAAAACCCATTAGAAAAGAATCAATGTTAAAAAAAAAAGAAAAGAAAAGAATCAATGTGTCTGTATTGATTTAAGGTGAACATTTATATTTTCTTCCCTGCAAAACTAGGCATTCTTGGGACAAATCAAAAGATAGAAATGCAGCAAACTAAAGCAGGAACTAAAAATTGTACATTATCTATCAAGTGGACAAACAATGTCTCTCACAGATGTTTTAATAAAAATAATTACTTTTATAGCACTTTAAAAGTATTCCAGGAATTCTTCCAAATGCTTTCTGTGCATTAAGTCACATCACCCTCATATAATAGGAATTATCATCACTCCTATTTCAGGGTGAGAACACCGAGGTACAAAGTTGCCCAAGGTCACGCGGGTTTAAGTGATAGACCTGGGATTTGAACTCAGACAATCTGGGTGTGAGATCATGCCCAGAACATAACTTCGAGGTAGCTTTTGTCACTATGTAGTCTGTTAATCAATAGATGTTAAGAAAAAAAAAAATCACAGGAGGAAGCGACACCTGTTCGTGCTTGTGTTGGTTTCCTGTTGTTGCTGTAATACATTGCCACACATTTAGTGGCTTTAAACACTATAAATTTGCTCTTTTGTAATTCTGGAGGTCAGAAGCGGGGCTGCATTCTCTCTGGAGGCTCAGGGTGGGGAGGATCTGCTCCCTTGCCTTGTCTAGCTTCTGGAGGCTGCCTGCATTCCCAGGCTCCTGGCCCCTTACTTCACCTTGAAAGCCAGGAATGGAGCATTTCCTCTCTTTTCTGAACTCCTGCCTCCCTTTCATAAGAACCTTTGTGGTTACATTGGCCCTACCAGGTAATCCAGGAAAACCTTCCCATCTCAAAGTCCCTAACTTAATTACATCTGCAAAGTCCTTTTTACTGCAGATATCCAAACATAAGCATCTTGGAGGGGCCGTTATTCAGAACTGGAACGGGTAGAAAGGTTCCTTTTGACGTAAGGGGCCCATCATGCAGGAGAAGGGGCTACTGAGTGAAGGCGTAGGCTGGACTGTCCTAAGCCCTTCCCACGCAGAGGCTGGTGGGGTGCTGGGCACCTCAGAGCTGAGGACAGTATGCCCTGCTCTGGGCCGGGTGGGGCCAGCTCCAAGGAAGCTTTCCAGGAGGGCTGTGTTTTCCTAGAAGAAAAATGACAGAGGGACAGCCACCCCCCAAAAGAAGAACTAAGTGAAAGCTCCAGAGACATCAAGATGGGCTTTGCGTCCCTCCCACAGGGACCCCCCACATCTCACCAGGTCCCGGGAAGCATGTTGTGGTCATCCAGAAGCCCAGGCAGGCCCAGCTTCAGCGCATCGTCCTTCAGGGCTTCTGGCCTGGGCTGGGACCAGGACACACACTCGGCCTGGAGAGACTTCCACAGAGTGCGTGGTCCTGCGTGTGTGCCAGGGCCAGTGTACTGGGACAGCCTAGAGCCTTCTACACGGCCTCACTCTGGCTTCTCCCCGCCCCTGTCCTGACAGAGAATGTGCAGCAGGCATCTTTTCCATGAGGCTTTTGGACCACGAGCGAGGCCATGGATTTGGGGGTGTGGGGGCTGATGGAGCTGCCAGGAGATCAGGCTTCGGCTCCCTACCCTCGGTGGCTCACCATCTCTCTAGGGAAACAGGACACACCACCAAGGGTTGACTTTGCTTTGGGGACTCACATTTGTGCATGGGAAATCCACAAGAACAATGAAGTTTGTGGCTCTGTACAGACCACTCCCCGGGTGCCCCACTGACCCCCTAGCACCCCACTGATTTCACACCACAGGAACAGTCCAGCAAAGCTCTTTCACACGCTGTCTCCCTCAAGCAGCTGATGGAGGCACCTGGCCACGTGCTTCTCTGCCTGAGGCATTCCTGAACTTGTCTTGCCTGCCAGGAAGTCTCCTGTTCACCACCTTGATGGGCACAAACTCTGTCAAACGCGTGCTCAGCCTGCACGTTGCCTGTGCACGCAGCTGGGCCGGTGTCATGCAGCTGCCAGCTGGGAAGGCTTATTTTCTTAGCAACCCTTTCTTGACAACAGCAGCCTGAGGCCAAGCTCCAGGTGACAGGTACCGTCAATGATTTGCCACAGTGGCTTTTGTCCCACCCCACCTCCAGTCCCCCGATGTGTGATCAGGGCATGTTTGTACCTGTCCCTCATGAGCCTGTGCCCAGACAATCCCCACACCCCCGACTGGACTTCCCTCTACTTGGCCTTGCATCAGCTCTCAGAGCCTTCCCCAGGCCAGGAAAGGGCCTCGGGACTGCAGACCTGTCCCAGGAGCTAAGGGAACACGAAGAACGGGGCTGCTAAAGGCAGAGTTAGAACCTGTCATTCTTACGCCAGTGAGCAAGGAAGGCCCAAGGCTCTTCCTGACATAGCTGCTTCCCCGAATGCCAGAGCTGTGGGAGCACATTCCCAGCTCACCCTCCTGAGGCAAAGTTTACCTTCCTGGCAGTAGGGCAGTGGGCACCTCCAGACGGCCGAGACCAACCCCATCATCTAGTAGATGAGGAAACTGAGGCCCAGAGATGCCAAATGACATGCTCGAAATGAGAAAGTGGTGGGCGGCAGGACTAGGATTAGAATGTGGGACCCACTTAAGACAAACTGGCAGAACTGGCCTTCAACTCCCAACACTGCCTCCACACACACACACAGAGTTACAGATGACGCTTCTGTGATGCTCACACCCTGTCGAGAGTGTCTGATGACCTGAGCATGCATCTGCCTACAAGCTTGGGCTCCGGGATGCCTGGAACCCACTCAAGGATAATTACAGCAGCCACTCTCTGTGGCTTAGCCCAGTGCCAAGTGCAGGGCCAAGTGCCTCCCTGCGTCAGCTCACGTCTCCACAGAGCAGTGATCAGCCCGAGTCTGCAGAGGGGCTGATTGGCCCTGGAGAGTTTCCTCCTTGCCCAAATCATTCAGCCAGAGAGAAGAGTGGGAACTGTGTCCGGGTCCGCGGACTCCAGACCCACACTCCTAGCTATGCTGGGATTCTGCGCCCATTCTCGGGCCTGGCTTCTGTTCTTCCCTTTCTAGGATTCCGCCCTGGGACTCTGCTACAGCTCGAGGGCATATTTTTTGGTAGGAGAATGTCAAAGGGTGTAAAATATGAAATGTCTCCATCCTCCTGCAAGTGTGTAGGAAGCACACAGGCCGGGACGGACGCCATGCAGGTCCCTCCAAGTTACCTGTACTTAGACAGGGGAGGGGGCGGGGCAGGAGGGAGACTTATTTTACAACTTCTCCACGTTATAGCATCTAAATCCAGGACTGTGTGCATACCTTGCCTTTTTGAAAGTAAAACATGTTTTAAGAAAAAGCTACCCAGATGTATTCAGAAGGGGTGATGAGCCCAAACTGATGGATAGTTCATGCTCTTTGTGTCACAAGCCCCTGTGAGTAATGCCAGCCTCTGGAACTGGCCGAGAGCTTCATGTTTCAGGAATCTATTGTGATAAATAATAACTTGTCACCACCTTGGCAGAGCAGTACAGGTGAGTTCTCACATCTCCTAGCCCAGTTCACACTTCGGCAAGCTTGAAAGCACCACTCAGCAAAGGCCCAGGTTTCTACACATTTTTTTAGGCATCGGGAAGAGGAACAGAGGCCCAGAAGATGTGGCTGTCACAGCACTGTCCCTCCAACCCCAGCACCTCCCTATATTACCGCTTCATGGCACCTAACACTAGCAGAAATACATTATTTATGTATTTGTTCCCTGCCTGCTTCACAATAAGCAAGTGCCATGAAAGCAGGGACTTAAACCCCCGTCCCCAGCACATAGAACAGTTCCTGTCACACACCGGACACCGAGAAGGCTTCTTGAATGAATCAGCAACACCAGACACAGAGGCTGTCAGAGGAGAACTGGGTGCCTGCCTCAGAACTGTACAGGGTTAGGTGTGATGGTCCGTGATGGACGTCAAGCTCTTAGGAATGGAGGCGTTCTGTCTAGCACGGTGCCGTGTATATAGGAGCTTAAGAGATACCAAAGGAAGGAAGGAACAGATGAATGATGATGAGTCATGATCCATGATGAATGAATTTGTGACGAGGAAAGGGCCCTTCAAGATCAACTACCCCAACCCCAATATTCAAAGACCAGAGAAGCCACACGGCCTTCACTCATCCTGGCTTCCCCGAGAAGTAAAGAACACTGTAAACCACCCCTCAGTGTGGTTATGAGCCAAATTTGGGGATCTCCTAAGCAAACACCAAGCCCTGGCCTAGCCAGGGTACCACCGTGTCCAGTCCCCTGTAGACTGCCCCCACCATCCCTGGGGCATGGCTAAAATAGCAAAGCAGACCATGAGCCACTTTCTTCTATAGGCCAAATGGAGTTGTAAAGCTTGACTTTTGACAACTCTCAGCCCATAGGCTATTCTGCCTAGAGTCAGGAGCCTCTCTGTATTTTAGGCATTCCAGAATATCTCAGGAGCAGCAGGCTGACTGGACAGCTCTTTCTGCTGTGGTTTCCGGGGCTTCCACACTCCCAGGCTGGCTCTCTGTGAGCTTGCTGGCCACCACACCATCCATTTGCGCTGTGCACACTGGGAGCTCAGACCTCACCCTGCTCCACCCAATCATATCCACACCTAGAACTGGCCCGGGCCACGTTTTGGACCTGAAGGACACTGTCTGGCCCTTCTCTTGGGATTGCCACGGCAATCTCAGCCCTTGCCCTATGTGTTCGCTTCCTCCTCTGGCCTCCACTGCCTCCCTTCCCCAAAAGCCCCTCACCCAGAAGAATACTCAAGCCCCTCCTGTTAGAAGGGGATGGGAGTGGAGGGAGGTTGTTCCTCAGGGAGCTGTCGATGAGCCGTGCCCCCTCAATGCTGTCAGGCCTGTTCCTTACACGTGATGTGCACATACTAGGCTCCCTTCAGATGCCCCCAGAATTGTATTTGCTTTCATTCTTTCTCTTCCCAGAAGTTCTTTCCTTCCTCTAAAAGTGGTCGTTGGTGAGCATGGATATTTAACAGACGCCAAGGACCATATAAGTGGACAGAAAGAAACTGACATAGACATTCTGAGAGGTTGTATTTTCCTCTCTCTTCTTCATTAACCGGCCTCACCTCTGGTTGCCTATGGACGCAGAGACCTGGGCAGGACCAGATGCTGCCCAAGCCAACACCCCAGAAGGAGGATCTGGTTTCCAAATCAGAGGGCAGAAATATGTAAACAGTTTGAGTAAGCCACAAAGCAGGGATGGGGGCCACGCTGGCTGTACCTTCCTCACGTGGGAACAGGACAGTCCAGTGAGGGGTGGCAGACACCAGACCCTGGCTCGGGGGAAACTCTTCCGGTTGACACTTCCTGGCATGCCCGAGTGGCTTGGTGATTTCCTGTTCCTGGGACATATGGGTGCTCAGGAGCATTTCAACCCAGAGGCAATCAAGGAAGGTGCTGTGTTGATTGAGACTCTTCCACTTTAAGTAACAGAAAATCCAGCTCGAGTATAAATAGGTAATATCATACAGAGTTTACTACACATCTCCCCCACCTAAGCCCTCTGTACGTTAACTGCTTAGTGCACTCAACAACTGTATGAGGAAGGAATCATTATCCACATTTTATAGACAAGTCATTAAGTGACCTGCCCCCAAGGTCACACAGTTTGGCAAAACAGGATTAAAACCCAGCAATGTAGCCAGGCATTGTGGCGGGCACCTGTAGTGGGAGGCTGCGGCAAGAGAATCACTTAAGCCCAAGAGTTTGAGGTTGCTCCGAGCTGTGATGCCACGGCACTCTACCCAGGTGACATAGTGAGACTCTGTCTCAAAAATAAATAAATAAATAAATCCCAGCAACGTGGCTCCTCCTAACTCCTACAGCTTCCTGGCTCTTAAGATCACACAGGCAAAAAGAGGGATGTATTGGGCTTGTGCAACCAAGTCATAAAAATACAGATGCAGGGGGGGCCCTTATTGGTCTTTGGCCCCTTTTT
Organism: Arctocebus calabarensis; assembly: GCA_963573935.1. Lineage (NCBI taxonomy): Eukaryota > Metazoa > Chordata > Mammalia > Primates > Lorisidae > Arctocebus > Arctocebus calabarensis. Next base: position 10,495 of record CAUYON010073406.1, on the reverse strand, counting down.
TCCTGTAGGCTGGATTTATTCTCCTCTACTGAAGACTGATTTTCTCCACATGTAAAGGGAAACCTGACTTCCAGCAGCTCCAAAGCAACTTTCAGCTCTCACAGAGAAAACAAACTGCTCTTCTCTGTGCTGCTAAGTTCGAATTTTCCAGAAGAGGACTCTGACTGGCCTGATGAGCCAACAGGGTCAGGGCTCACTCCTGGCCAGTCTACAGAGGGAAAGGGGAGGAAATCCCCCTAAGATGGGGGTTTCCATTCACAGCCTTGGTGGGAGGAGTCAGTTCCAAGAAGGGGGCAGGGGTCCTTTCTGGACACACAGTGCCCAGCATCCATGGCCCAACTGCTGGGACTGGTAAAGGTCTCCACATCCAGGCCTCCAAACACTGTGGGCCAGCATCGGCCAGCTGGGGGCAGAGAGCAGGTAAGGGAGTGTGGAGGAGTCACTCTGAACGGGAATGAGGTGAGCAGGGAAAGGCAGGCAGTCCATAGGGGTCCATGAGGCAGGCTCTGACCAGCACTTGTGATAGGAGGAGAAATGCTTCTGGATTCCCCATCAGGGCAAAAGAGCTCTGTCCTCAAATGACAGTCTGCCCTGGAAATCAGCCTTCGTGCTCCCTCCCAGTTTGTACTGGACTTTTCATGAGTAACAGGTCACCCCGAAACTTAGCTGCTAAACAACAGTTATTACTTGTTATCGCACAGCTCCCGAGAATCAGGGTTTAGGGGTTGTTTGACTAGGTGACTCCAGCCAGGGGTCTGTCTTAGCCTGTTTTCTGTTGCTTTTAACTTGATACCTGAAACTGGGTAATTTATAAGAAAAAGAATTTATTTCTTACAATTATGGAGAAGTCCAAAGTCAAGGGGAGAACCCCCTTGCCTCTGGGAACTCTCTGCAGAGTCTGGAGGCAGTGCAGAGCATCACATGGTGAGGAGACTGAGTGTGCTCACGTGCCAGCTCAGATGGCCATCCCTGTTCTTATAAAATCTTCCATGATAACCCAGTGACCTATGAGCTCCTTAACCCATGATAGATTAATCCATTCATGAGGGCGGAGCCTCCATGATCCAATTAGCTCTTAAAGGCCCCACCCTGCAACACTGCCACAGTGGGGTATAAGTTTCAACAGAAATTTTGTCAAGAACCTTCAGATCACAGCAAGGTCTTTCATGGAACTATAGTGCCACAGTGGCTGGCGGGGGTGGGGTCATCTTGGAGGCCTCCACACTCACTTACCTGCGCCACTTGGACAACTCTCAGCATTGCTCTGTGGCCCTTCCAGTGGGACTCCCTAACACGGTGGCCTCAGGGTTCCCAGACCTCTTCCACATTGGTTCAGTGATCTGAAGCACGTGTTCCAGGGGACAAACAGAAGCCATATGACCTTTTATGATCTGTCTTGGAAATCCTTCAGCTTCACCTCCACAGTGATTTCAAAGGTCCACGCGGACTAACATAGCTTCTTCCCAAGAACTAGAAAGTAAAGTAAAAAGTGAAGCTCCTCTCTGATCCTGCTACCCAGAGATCTCTCTTCACAGTTTGGTGTTCGTCCTTTCAGATCTGTTCTCTAAGCACTTATGAATACATATTTCAGTATGAATATTCTGGACATTTTCCACCGGCCCTCCCGGTTCACTCTACACTTTCCCACCCTGCCCTGTGTCCTGGGAGGCTGACCTGCACCAGTGGGTTCCTTCCCTTTCTGGCTTCTGGGTGGGTTTGACAAATGAGGGGCCCCAGCTGGAGACTGGAGGGAGGCAGGAGAGGGAGATGGGGTTGTTGATTTCCCCCCATCTCCCTCCCTGGACGTCACAGTGGCTGACTGTGTCCCTCAACAGAAGTAAGGTGGCCCCCCTGCACAGTTCTGTCTGTCTGTGGGTGCCAATAGGTGACAATGGAGCCCCCAGTATTATGCATCCCAGGGTGCTACACCCTGCCCAGTGGTTTCCCTATATCCTGCCCACAACTCTATAAATATTCCTTTTATGAAACTCTCCTCAAATTACCCAATACAAGTGTGTCCCCGATCAATACAATATAATGTATCCCCATAGTTCTAAATGGTATTATGTTCTCCATATTATTTCACAACCAGCCCTTTTAATTTTCTATATGATGTATATCTTTCCACATTAGCACAAATAAAATCCACCTCTCTCCTTCTAATATCACATGTTCATTCTAGAATGCACGTTTCCTGACGTGCAACCTTCCCCTATTGCGGGACATTTAGGTTGCTGTCAACCATTTTCACCTTTATAAGTGCGGACACAATGAACATACCTGCATGTATCTGTCTGTCTGTGCTGTGTCCCTCTGGGGTAAACCCATTTGCTGTAATTTAAAGATCAAGGGTGATTTCTGGAGTCACCTCTCCCTGGGTTCGAATCCCATCTACTGTACCTAACAGTCGTGCCAATGTGGGTCTATTTAGTCCCCCCTTTAACTTCCCCATCCATGTAAAGGTGATAATATGCTCCTGTGGGGCTGCTAGGAGGGGCATCTCAAAAGACTAGCCTCCAGATTGAATGGCACAGAATGGGAAACATCTAGCACACTCACCTTTTCTAAGATCGTTCCCCATCTGTAAAATGGTAACATCTTTTCTCTGGGGGAGAGGTTCCTAAGGAGTCAATCTCACAGTGTTGTGAAGATTAAGTGACATAATCTGAGTAAGGCACTTAGCACCATGCCTGGTCCATAGTGAGTGCTCCATAAACGTTAGTTCTGTTATTATCGCCCATATCCCTGCTAAATTTGATATTTTATTACAGGTATTAAGGCTACTGTATAAGCTTTACAGCAGTTATATTTTATGTTGATTATCGTTCTTAACAACTGAAAATATTTGCTCAGAGTCATTTAGGCAGTTAACGTTCCTTAAATAGGTCCGGTAGGCAAAGAAATGTACATAGAAACTTAGTTTATTAATTTGTTTCTTGTAATTTCCTGTTGGGGAAATTAACTAAAGTGCTTTCCTTAGCTGTAACATGTAAGTGGGCGTTTGGGGGCTGGTGGTGAATGGGACGATGGCTTTGATGATTATTCCCATGAAGATGAACCCCAGATTTCCATATTCCTCCATCTGGCTCCCTTTTGCCAATATGTATATTTGCTCCTCTGTGCGCCTCACCACTATGAGAGCTAGCAGAGGCAGATGCAGAGGGGAAGGACCCTGTCCCCAGTCCTTGAACTACGGGAAGTTTTAAGGTGGAGTATTAACACCCCCCCCCCCCCCCCGCAGCATTCCCAGCTAACAGGTAAACCAGGTGGTGTCTGTGGTGGCTTCAGGTTAAACTTTTACTCAGGCCAGGGAGCTCGTAGCTGTTAAAGAGGGGCCTGTGGATTTTTAGAACCAACACCCGTGCCAGAGAAGTGTTAGTTTTAACTCAGTTGTGGCAATGAAGCAAGTGATCGAAAAACATACTGCTGAACGCCCATCTGTCGACACTCAAGCTGCCCTTGGACCTGTGGCAGCCTTCTCATGGAACTTGACATCTCTATTTGGATCATATCTCCAGCAAAGCATTTCCATCCAGGGAAGCAAAAGGCATTAGGGTTTGTAGTCCCACTGCCCACTGGGGCAAAAGCCACTGGGACAGGCATCTAACCACATGGGGCTTTGGAGAGTCAGGCTGGGTGTGGGGGTGGAGTGCTCTCTGCCCCCCTTCATTCCTGGCACACAGAAGTATGTGCTCTGGAAGGCTGTTTGCCCTGAGAAACTGGGACCAGGCCAGGGGACGTTCAGGTACAAACAGGGAACATGATCCTGCCCTCAGCCCTCTGCTAGGCAGGAAGTCACTGTCCCTACAACTCTCCAGTTTGCATCAGAACACGTGGGGTCTGAGGGAGGGAGCTTCTTAGAAGGGTAGATTCCCAGGTCCACCCCCAGGAATTCCAACCCTGTGGGTAAGATTCTGTGTCTCAGTAATCCTAGCACTATGGGAGGCCGAGGTTGATGGATTGTCTGACCTCATGGGTTTGAGACCAGCCTGAGTAAGAACGAGACCCTGTCTCTAGAAATAGCCGGGTGTTGTGGCAGAGGCCTGTAGTCCCAGCTACTCAGGAGGCTGAGGCAAGAGAATCGCTTGAGCCCAAGAGTTTGAGGTTGCTGTGAGCTGTGACACCATGGCATTCTACCAGGGATGATGACAAAAAAAAAAAAAAAAAGAAGTAAAGAAAAAAAGGTTCTATGTCTCAGAAATACTATCTGAGCCAGAATCACAAGCTAGTGACCAGCTCACCAAAACAGTCCCCAGACAATTTTAAAAATGTCTGTGCTGTCATTGAAAAATTGGGAGAGTTCATATCAAAATGAAATTTCCATCCAGAACATGGCTGGGCTCAGTTCTCTTTACCACTCAGCAGTACGGTGCTAGTGAACACCCATCTGTTCTTGAGGCAGGGCTGCTCTCCCAGCCACGCACGCACCTGTTGCACACACTATACACTCACCCCTCCAGCCATGCCGTTTGAGTTTGCAACCTCTGCTCTACCCTGCCAGGAGGAGAAGTACAATCCAAAGACTGTCTTTTCTGCCTTCCCACCCGCAACCAAGTGATAGTAACATCCTCCAACCTGGCTTCCTACTCCACTCCTATGCCGCTCCCCACTGGAATGGGACTTCCTGGAGAGTAGAGCTTTGCCTTTTTTGTTCTCTGCAGTCTCCCCAGTGCCTACCAGGGTGCCTGGCACATAATGAGAGGTCAAAAATACGTATTGGACAACTACCATGAAACCACTTCACACCCATTAGAATGGCTATGAAAACACAAACAAACAACACAAAAAAAACCCCCAGAAAGTATCTAGGCACAGTGGGATGTACCTGTACTCCCAGCTATTCGGGAGCCCAAGGTGGGAGGACAGTTTGAGCCCAGGAGTTCAAGGATGCAGAGAGCTATGATCATGCCGGTAAATAGGCACTGCACTCCAGCCTGGGCAACACAGTGAGACTCTTTCTCTGAAAAAAAAAAAGAAGAAAGTGTCTCGGCGCCTATAGCTCAGTGGTTAGGGCGCCGGCCACATACACTGAGACAGATAGGTTCAAACCTGGCCTGGACCTGCTAACACAATACTGACAACTGCATCAAGGACAAAAAAAAATAGCCAGGCATTGTGGCAGGCGCCTGTAATTCCAGCTACTTGGAAGGCTGAGGTAAGAGAATCACTTAAGCCCAAGAGTCTGAGGTTGCTGCGAGCTGGTGATGCTACAGCACTGTACCAAGGGCGACATACTGAGACTGTCTCAAAGCAAAAGAAAGAAAGAAAAGTAACAAATGTTGGAGAGGATGTAGGGAGCTTGGAACCCTCATCACTGGTGAGGATATAAAATGTTACAGCTGCTTTGAAAAACCCTATGGCAATTACTCCAAATGTTAAATGTAGAGTTACCATGTGACCCAGCAGTTCCATTCCGAAATACAGACCCAGGAGAAATGAAGACAGGTATTCAAAAAAAAAAAAAAAAACTGTTACTGGTACTTCATTGGCGCGGCGCCGGTAGTACAATGGTTATGGTGCCAGCCACATACACCAAAGGTGGCGGGTTTGAACCCAGCCCAGGCCAGCAATGACAAAGACAACTGCGACAAAAATTAGCCAGGTGTGTGGCGGGCACCTGTAGCCCCAGCTACTTGGAAGGCTGAGGCAAGAGAATTGCTTGAACCCAAGAGTTTGAGGTTGCTGTGAGCTGTGACAACACAGCACTCTACCAAGGGCAACATAATGAGACTCTGTCTCAAAAAAAAAAAAAATGATTAGCCAGGTATGGTGTTGCCCACCTGTGGTCCCAGCTATGTGGGAGGCTGAGGCAGGAGAATCACTTGAGCTATGTTGATGCCACTGCACTGTAGACAGATAAATGAATGAATACGTGAATAATGGATCTGCCACTGCCACGGTTGCCCCCAAAGGCCAGGTGCTGATGAGGAAAGTCTGGACTTTTTTTTTTTTTTTTTGGAGACAGAGTCTCAAGCTATTGCCCTGGGTAAAGTGCCGTGGTGTCACAGCTCACAGCAACCTCAAACTCTCGGGCTTAAGCGATTTTCTTGCCTCAGCTTCCCAAGTAGCTGGGACTACAGGCACCTGCTACAACACTGTTTTTATTGTTGTTGTTGTTGCAGTTGCCATTGTTGTCTTAGCTGGCCAAGGCCAGGTTCAAACCCATGAGCCTCGGTGTATGTGGCCGGCACTCTACACACTGAGCTATGGGCGCCACCGGAAAGTCTGGAATTTCAAGCGTCCAGTGCCTGCCCCCCTTCATCCTACCAAACACCATCTGTTTGGGGAGGGCAGGCTGGGGCCCAACTCCGCCAAAATGGGGCAGAAAAGCCGCCTAGCTCTCCAAGTCTGTTTCCAAACCTGGATGAGGGAGTGGGCAGTAACACCTCCCTTTCAGGGTAGTTGGGAAGACTAAGAGATGTAATTGAAAGTTTGGGGCTCACAGTAAGCACAGGGAATGCTGCTTCCCTTCAGGTCCTCAGCAGTGGCGCTAATGCAGGAGGGGTTCCCTGCACCCAGCATAGGGCGCGCCGGCTGAATGGCGGCTGAATGCTGTAGAATCCTGGTGGGGTCTGTGCCTCCATGAAGGCTGAGTGCTGGGAACGTCTATCAAAATGCCATCTGGCAGGTATCCTTCTCTATTAGAAAACCCCATGGTTCCCATGGCAGTACCTAGCACAGCGCGACACTCAGTGACGACCTAGTTTCTCAGGGATCAGCGAGAGCACACCTACACTCAAGCAGGGGAAACTATCTCCCACAGACAGCCCCTGCCTCCGACTGCGTCATTCTTGAGTGACGGGATGGAGGTACCAGAGGTTCTGGGACAATCCAGGTGCTGGAACCCAGTTGTACAGTAGAATGGTGGAAGCCACTAGACTTGGCGTCCTGGCTCCGTCCTTAACAGGGTGGCCCTGATGGGCTCTTGTGAGGATTTAAGGGGCTCCTTTAAGTAAAGACTAATGTGCCTAAAATAGTCTCATGGTGCAGCCCTGCCTTCTATGCATTTCACAATCAGTTTCCCTAATGTTGGTGATTAACCACGTATGGACTTGAGTATCACTTAACGCCCTGCTCTCTGTGCATCAGAGCTGAGGATAAATCTAAGTTCTACTGGATCCACACTTAGAACCCAGGAGGTATCTTGGTCCTGAGGATGGAAACCAGATTGCACTGTGGTAATTCCCCCCTGACTGGAGTGTCTACTCATTAGTCACTGTACTGGGCATTTCCTCTAAGCCATCTGTTTTGCTTCATTCTTCCTGAATCCTTATAAAATACATTATTTTCTCCTCTTTATAAATGAGGCTGAGAGGTCAAGTCACTTGCACAAGATCACATACCTAGAAAGTGAAGGCAGGATTAGAACCTGAGTCCATTTGACTTCAAAACTTGCCCCCTTTATGGTCATTTATTTATTTATCCAACCAGATTTATCGGGGGCTGGCCACTGTGCTGTGCCCTGGGGGCAGATGACTGCGCCTGGCTTTGGGCTTCACAGAACGGGCTGCCTGGCAGGGGAGCGAGTGGACATGAGTTCTGTGTAGAGGGCTTGAGAGTGACGCAGGGCGGGGGGCTCTGCAGGAACAGTGAGCGGGGGACAGGATGCAGCGGGCAGGCAGGGGAAACCATGGATAGTTTTGATTGCCCTGAGAGCAAGGGAGGGGAATGGTACCCACAGGGGTGGTCAGGATGGCTGAGGAGCTCAGAGCTTATCCCACAGGCAGTAGGGAGTCGTTGATGAATTTTAAGGAGGGCGATATGATCAGATTTGCAGTTTCCGTGTCCTTTTTCCATGAGACCCCAAAGCAGCTGTAATGCAGTCCCACGTCACACCTCCTGTTCATTCTCCACCCACACGTATATTTAGGGTCTTTCCAGGTACCCCGAAAACAGGTCCTGAGGTGGAGACCTGCATGTGGGTGGCTGAGCAAGGAGATCACGGGAGCAGCACCCACAGGTGACTGAAGGAAGCCGGACTCGGTTGGGCAGAGCTGCACTGCAGTGCATTCAAGCTGGAATGTCCCCAAATAAGGCGAGGAGCCAGGCCTCTACCCCTCATCAGCAGTTATTATACTCAGGACAGGGGTGGGGAGGAGTCTAACTTTGTTCAAGAGCTCCCTTCAGCTGAGGGCAGTTTCTGGGGAAGGGGGAGGGACTCAGCTGTGAGCAGTCAGCTGGCAACAGTCCCTGCAACTGGGGGTGAGGAGCCTGCGTCCTGAAGTGGGGTCTGGGGGTGACACCACAGCATGCTACAAGCCCCAACAGAGAGGCATGCTGTTTCGAGAGAGGGGAAACCTCTTGCCCCATCTGCTTCTGCAGGAGCCAGGCCTCTGTAAAGTACCCCTTGAGTATTTTAGGACACGAGCTAGACATAATTCCCATCTTTTTTCCCCTCTCTGCCAGGGACAGCCTCACGCAGTATGCCTTACCTGACATTCCTCTCCTCCCACACCACCTGAGTGCCCACACAGGGACAGGAGGAGCTACATGGTCTTCTGTGGGAGAGTGGGGGAGAGAGCCTCCTCCCCTTTGTGACACACCTCTCTAGATGGCCCTAGAGAGCCACGGTTCCTCAGTTTGCAGGCTTGGCCCCTTTACTCAGCCCCCCAGGGCTAGGGAGATAAGACACCTAAAATCTTGGCTCTCAACCCTGCCTGCCAGGGAGACTCCCCTGGGAAACTTTTTTAAAATATCGATGCCTGGGCCCCACTCCCAGCCCAGTGGTCTCAGAAACTCTGAGAGTAGAGCCCAAGCCCTGCAAGTGGTTTTTAAAACTCCACTGGTGATTCTAATGCAGCCAGGGCTGAAAACCAGTGACCTCGATTTTTATTTATGAGAGGGGGACAGAGATGATTCAGAAGAGAGCTGTGAGGGCCTGACCTTGTGTAGTGATGATGCAAGTGGAAAAGAGGAAGGTAGAAATTCAGAAGTGGAATGAACAAGGCCAGGCAGAGAAGAGGGAAGGTGCAGGGATCACCCAGCCCACCCCCAGGGATCCTGATTTGATTGGCTCAGGTGGCTGAGCAATGCGGGGAGGGTGGTCAGAGCAACCCCAGTGATTCCAATGGGCCATCCTCAGCCTCCTGCCTGCAGCCCCACCAAGCAGGTGTCCAGGGGGCCTCACCCAGTGCTGACAAGTCAGCCGTACTTCTCACCTCCTGGACCCTGCCTGCAGTGAGGTCTTGAGCAATACCAACCAGTTTCCATCCAATCTAAACTCAAACGCTGCACGGCTGACCTCCCTCCTGGGAAAGCTGTGAGGGGAGCTGCCTGCCGAGGCGGAGCTGGGGGCCTTTGGTGGTTCTCCTCTGGGGATTAGGGGATTAAGAAGGCTAGAGCTCCTCCTGCCAAACGCACCCACACACGCTTTACCCAGTTTAGCATACCCTCACCTCGAATAGGTTATACGTAGTTAGTTACACCCTAACTATGCATAGGTTATCTTTTTTAAAGAGGCAACAGCTTTTTTTCTTTTTAGAGACAGAGTCTCACTTTATTGCCCTTCGTAGAGTGCTGTAGCGTCATAGCTCACAGCAACCTCCAGCTCTTGGGCTTAGGCGATTCTCTTGCCTCAGAATCCCAAGTAGCTGGGACTATAGGCACCTGCCACAATGCCCAGCTATTTTTTTATTGCAGTTTGGCCGGAGCCAGGTTTGAACCCGCCACCTTTGGTATATGGGGCCGGCGCCCTACTCACTGAACCACAGGCGCCACCCAGCTTTTTCTCTAAAGCTAAATGTAATATGTGATCATTTTTTCTCCAGAACATAAAGTAGAAAGTGGAAATCACCCTCAATCCCACCCCCCAGAGGTGATGTGACTCCTATTGAGGAAGGGTGACTCAGCCCCTGACAGCCAGGAGCTGGCCTGGTTCCCACAGCTGGGCCTTGGTGTGTCATTGGGCACAATCGGTTTCTCACAGCACCAGTAACAGCTAAGGTCACTGTGGACCATGAAGACCAAGAGAAAAACAAGAGTCTAGACCAGGCGGCCTCAAACTTTTTAAACAGGGGGCCAGTTCAGTGTCCCTCAGACTGTTGGCGGGCCGGACTATAGTTTAAAAAAAAAAAAACTATGAACAAATTCCTATGCACACTCCACGTATCTTATTTTGAAGTAAAAAAATAAAACAGGAACAAATACGATATTTAAAATGAAGAACAAATAAAGTTAAATCAACAAACTTACCGGTATTTCAATAGGAACTATGGGCCGGCCTGCTTTTGGCTAATGAGATGGTCAATGTCCGTTCCATATTTGTCACTGCTAGTCGTAACAAGTGATGCACGTGTGCATCAGGTAGTCTAGATTTGGTTGGAGATTTCAGATGTTTCATTCTGGAAAAAGTCTTTTCACAGACATAAGTGCTGCCAAAGATGGTTGCCATTTTGAGTGGATGGTTCCTGAGATTAGGACATGTCTCAGAGGGGAGAGATGCTTAGAAATTAGGAGGGATGCTTGACTTGAATGAGTCTTTCAGAGATTCACAGTT
>CAUYON010073400.1:0-16096 GCA_963573935.1 Arctocebus calabarensis | reverse complement strand
GCTATGGCATCACAGCTCACAGCAACCTCCAACTCCTGGGCTCAAGCGAGTCTCCTGCTCTGCCTCCCAAGTAGCTGGGACTACAGCCGCCCGCCACAATGCCCGGCCATTTTTTGGTTGCAGCCATCATTGTTGTTTGGCAGGTCCACGCTGGATTCGAACCAGCCAGCTCAGGTGTACACGGTTGGCACCTTAGCCCATTGAGCCATAGGCGCCGAGCCTGTAAGCCTTATTTTAAAGGAGAATATCTCTCACGTCACCATTTTACCAATACTTTTCTTTTATATAGGTATCATCACTACAAAGATTTAGTGGGTTTATGGGCGGCGCCTGTGGCTCAGTGGGTAAGGCACCGGCCCCATATACCAAAGGTAGCGGGTTTGAACCTGGCCCTGGCCAAACTGCAACAACAACAACAAAAAGATTCAGTGGTTTGAAAACTGAAGTCAGCACTTAGGGAGGCTAATGCAGGTGGACTGCTTGAGCTTGGGAGTTCAAGACCAGCCTAAGCAAGTGCAAGAGCCTGTCTCCACTAAAATAGAAAAGCTAGCTGTGCGTTGTGGCAGGTGCCTGTAGTCCCAGCTACTTGAAAGGCTGAGGCAAGAAGATTGCTTGAGCTCAAAAGTTTGAGGTTACTGTGAACTATGATGCCATGGTACTCTACCCAGAGCATCAGAGTGAGACTCTGTCTTAAAAAAAAAAAAGAAAAGAAAACTGAAGTCAAATGTAAGTTATATAATAAGAAATATGGGTATAGGCTACACATTTTCAATAAAATCCTGTCCTAAATTTACTAACATCGGCAGCCTACAGGGTCCCAATATCAGCTCTAATATAAAAGCCACATTTGAAAACATTAGAGAAGTTTCTGGAAAAAACAAGCAATGAAGACCTAGATTTAAAAACAGAAAATGTTCTAAGTCTTCTATGATTTAATGTGAAATGTTAATCTACTGAGGGGACATCCAGCAAGGAAGGTACACAAGTGAAACCGAATGAAGTTGTCCCCTTCCACAGCGAGTTAGGGCTACTCAGAATGATGACATTCTATCAGCAGTGTGTACTCATTAAATACATTTTGTCCAAATTTATAAACAATAACACCTGTTCTCCAAACAAAATACCAAAAGACAATAAGCACGTTTTTAAAACAAAGATTCTGCCATCTGTCAAATGATGTGCGCTCACAGGTTTGCCTACAGACTGGACAGTTGAGACTGTCCGACTAATGCAGGCAGCACAATGATCTCGTTTTAAAAGCCAGGATCTGCCCTCTCCTTCTAATTTCTCAGTTAATCACACGAGATGACTTTAACATATCTTAAACAGTGACGCCAACAGAAAAGTCAATTAGAGCTGCACATGCTGGGGACTCTATTTCATTCAAAAAAAAACTGTGAAAATTACATATTGTTCTTTCTTCCTTAGAGGCAGGATTGGTCCAAATTGCACTGAATCAGGAAAGAAGACCCAGTAATGAATATATCTATAGCAGAAAGCAGGGAACAGATTCATAGAAACAGAAAGTAGAATGGGGGCGGCCAGGGGCCAGGCGAGGGGGAAGAAATAGGGTTTCGGATTTGCAGGATGGAAAGATTCCAGAGCTCTGTTTCACAGCAACGTAACTATACTAAACCCCGCTGACCTGTACGCTTACAAATAGTCACATGTGGAAAATTCCACATTATAAAGGGTTTTCTTTCTTAGACAATCTAAAAACATGAAAAGAGAAAGCAGTAAAGCAAGCTCTCCACACCTGAGCTTGAAAGAAAAATAATGTTTCTTTAACAATACGATAAAGAAATGATTAAATAAAGACAAGATTAGGCCTGGCTGATTTTCTTACTGGCTTTGGGACAAAAATATAAACGTAGAAACACAACAGTACAGTCAGGTAACACACCTGCACTTAAAAGTCCTTTACATGTTTATTTATTACTAAGTAGAGTGAGCCATTTGTGTCTTTATGTTTGATTTTCAATCATTTTTCAAAGCAGTTTGGTCTATTGAGGGACTGCCCCATAGAAAAATTTCCAAAGCATTTATTTTATCACTGATGGCTTCTTTTTCCCTCTGTTGGCCTGGGAGCACGTCAGGAAACCTGTGAGGAGCCCAGATAAAACAAGCTTTGTTTTCTCTGCTGAAATGCCCTGTGGCGGTTTCAGAGGACTAGGTGGGAATAGTACAGCTTTCAGGCCCTGGAGGTTTCAGGGTTTTCTGTTTTGTTTTATTTTCAGCACCTGAGACATAACTCTCACCAACACATGGCAAGTTTTACCAAATCCTTGCATGATTAGCTCTCTAAAGAACAAACTGGAAGAGCTACAAATATTCCCTTTTCTTTTTTGGGCAGTCCCTCGGTAGACCAAACTGCTTTGAAAAATGATTGAGAATCAAACATAAAGACGCAATGGCTTACTCTACTTAGTAATAAATAAACATATGTAAAGGACTTTTAAGTGCAGGTGTATTACCTGACTATACTGTTGTGTTTCTACGTTTATATTTTTGTCCCAAAGCCAGTAAGAAAATCAGCCACTCCGTCTCACTCTGTTAGCCTGGTTAGAGTGCCCTGCCATCAACTTACCTCATAACAACCTCAAACTCTTGGGCTCAAGCAATCCTCCTGCCTCAGACTCCCGAATAGCTGGGACTGCAGGAGCCCACCCAGATGCCTGGCTAGTGAAAGGGCCCGTGTGACACTAGTTTTTCTATTTTCAGTAGAGATGGGGTCTTGCTCAGGTTGGTCTCCACCTTCTGAGCTTAAGCAATCCACCTGCCTCCCAGGGTGCTAGGATTACCATGCCTGGCCAAGACAAACATTCTTAAGAAACCTTCTTGAGTGCATGCTGGAGAAGGAGGTGCCCTCTTGATTTATCAGTGCCTTGGGACACATCTGTGCAATGACTTATGGAACCTGATTCTGAGTTCAAGGCCAAGATGGATTTGCAAGATGGGGAAAACTAGCGTTTCCCCCCCACTAGTTTGTAACCCTCAACCCAGAAATTACCACTGCTTCATGGACAAACAAACTGGCATAGTGGCAACGAGATTGTTTACTCCTAAACTGATTAGCCGAACCTAAATTTAATTGGCAAGCTAGTGAGTCAGGGCGGAGGGTCCTTTTTTAAGGATGTCATATATAATTAAGTACCCAGAACAGCATACACATAAAAGAGACAGTCATTGACAAAGAAAAAAAAAAAAAATAGAAAGTTTTTGTAATCAGTAATGGGTGTAAAGATGGTTGCAATGATGTAAAAAAATTATTTTCCTAGAAGAACCGTTTTCAATACTCATGGAAAGATGGGCTATTGAAATTTAGAAATGAAATAATTTCTTCTATTCCAACATCAAGTGCATAAACCACATCAATTCAACGTTTACTTCCACAGTAAAGAGACCAGCCACCGCTTCGCCTTTTTTTCTGATAATGATAAACAGTTGTTCTTTTCTTCTGAAGCATTAGAAAAACAACTCTCTAAGGTTGTCACTTCAAAGAGTCATACTTTTTCCAGAAAATGCCAAATCCGTATTCTACCAAGTTCTTCAGACTCAACTGAGAGATCCTCAGTGTCAGCCTGGGAACAACTAGGAGGCAGTTATGAATTGAATGTGAAAAAGTCTAAAGGCTAAGTTACTCGCTACGAGACAGATCATACACAAAAAGCAACAAGAACTGTACTTGGCTTGACCGTGAGGCCAAGACACACAAGCTGGTGTAGACATGCCAAGACTGCCTCACGAAAACGGGATTTCCTTCATGAAAGACTGGGTGATAAAGTATGAGAGTGACTTGAACTTTGTTTTTCTTTCCAAGCCATAAATTAAAACACAAACAAAAGGAAGAGCCACCTGGAATTGAGAAAGCATTTTCAAAACCAGCATTGTTCAAAAATTCAATGTACAAATGAAATAAAGGACAACCCTAACTCTTAAACCATAAAAGAAAATTTTCTTAGTGCATTGAGTACATTAGCCCATGAATAAAACTCTGATTTATGTGCAACTCTTTAGCAAGAATTCAGTTGTAATGAAACAAAATGTGTATTAGTTACGAATATAAAGATGACTAAATTCTATTCTGGTTGTTGAATATTTAATTGCTTCTGAAGTTAACTTCCTAACATAGGCTTAAAAAATTGTTGAATTCAACAGGAAGACAAAATTATGGGGCTTTGAATTCTAAAAAAGAAGAGACTTTTTTCCTTTAAAGACTAAATAAAGTTAACTGCAAATAGTATGTAAGAATCTCAGCATATCAGGGATATCCAACTTTTTTTTTTTCCTCTGCTGCACATTGGAAAAATAATAGTTATCTTGGGCCACACATTAATACACAAATGCTAATGAAGGCTGATGAGCAAAAAAGTCTGTGCATACTTTTTGTGATATCAGACACTACAGATAAACAAAAAAGTCCTCACAAAATTAGCATGTGGCCCTTACCACAGGTTGGACACCGCTGATCTGTATGGCAGCAAGATAAATTAAGACATACTTTTTTGATTTTAAAATCCATGTTTCTGTACAGGTGGCTTATGTCTATAATCCCAGCACTCTGGGAGGCTGAGGCAGGTGGATCACTTGAGCTTGGGAGTTTGAGACCAGCCTGAGCGAGAGCGAGGCCCTGTCTTTACTAAAAATAGAAAAACTAGCCAGGTCTGGAGGTGGGCACCTATAGTCCCAGCTACTCGGGAGGCTGAGGCAAGAGGATGGCTTCAGCCTAAGAGTTTGAGGTTGCTGTGAGTTATGACGCCATGGCATTCTACCAGGGAAACAGAATGAGACCCCATCTCCAAAAAAAAAAAAAGAAAAAGAAAAACCAAACCAACCAACAAACAAAAAAACTATATTTCCTGTCTTCTCTAAAAGTAAAAAATTAATAACCAGAGATGTGCCAATTAGAGAAACCCTTAAAAGGTGGCCTTCAAGAATTTTCCTTTAAAATGGAACAGCCTAGAAAAAACAGATATTATACATATACATATAAGTATATGTCAAAATAAATAGGCAATATTTTCACGTTAGGAAGAGGTTAGAAAAGTTTAATAAGCACAAATTTGATATATTTATTATTGATATTATACTAATAATAGAAGCCTCAAATGGGAAAAACAAGGACTTCTATCTTAAATAAAAATATCTCCAAAGACAGGGGGAAACTTACCAGGAAAAATAAAACCTTATTTTAAATAAAACCTGGCTGCCTTTCTGATTCCACTGACTGAGCATACCCTTGTAAACGTACTAGTGACAACCGTGGCAATAAGTCCAAAACTTTAAAATACGTGTATGGCAATTGCTCCTAACCCAACCAAAAAATCAGCTCCTTTTCAAGAGTGTTAAAAGAATATAGTGATCAACTTATTGAGTACAAGCAATGTTTTTTCTTTTTTTGGAGACAGAGTCTCACTCTGTTGCCCTGGAAGAGTGCCGTGGCCTCATCATAGCTCACAGCAACCTCAAACTACTGGGCCCAAGTGATCCTCTTGCCTCAGTCTCCTAGGACTACAGGCACGTGACAATATACTCTCCTAGTTTTTCTATTTTTAGTAGAGATGGGGTCTTGCTCTTGTTCGGGCTAGTTTCAAACTCCTTGATCTTGGACTGCCAGCTGCCAGAACTGTGAGCAATTTCTGCTGGTTAAACCAGCCACTCTATGGTCTCTGGTCATGGCAGCCTGAGCGAAGACAATCACCAACCCCAAAGATAGAGGGGACCAAATGAAAACTCAAATCCCATCCTTGCCTTCTTTGGAAAACAGGTGTATAGAAACCAATCACCTTTGTAGCTAAAAAGGGTCTTAGGTTATAAGAAAGATTTCTTCCTTAAGGACAAATTTCCATTTTCAAATATGCTCATGAAGTCAATGCCTCCAGCACTTCTAAGCTTTGAAAGAGACCATGAGGAATGGAGTTTCGTTCTTTAAATCTCTCTTGCTGTTCCCTCTCTTTCTGGTAGCAGCAATTTCCTCTGGGATTAGCTCCAGTGAAAATAATAACCTGCTTTCCTGGAGACAAGAGCGGGAACAAGAGGAGATAGAAGCAGAAAGAAGCCTCCCTGCACTCCACGTGGCCATGAACATCCCTCAGCTGCCACCAAGCCACCTGCTATCACCCGGGGAGCCTCACACTTACAGTCTCTCCTGCAAAAACTGTGGGGGTGATTTCAGAATCAGCTGTACAGGTTTTTCCTTCCTAGCTTTACTAACCCACCTAGAACATATAACAATAGGATGTAAGAGCACATCTATTTGCTTTCCAACTGGATGCTCTGAGCAGGAGTTACTTCTTTGCAATGAACCAACTGATCACACATGCTCCAAATTCAGGCCTAATTTTATCTCTGGTTCCATGGCATTTGCAGCCACCCAAATGCAACAAGGGAACAAGACTCATTTTGATTAAATCCTCTCATGATATCACTGGGCAAAATCATCCACATGCTTGTAATGTGGGATTTTGGCATCTGCTTGCTGCAAATGAAATCTTAGCTGTGTTACCAGCTGGGACCGGCACTGAAGTACGGTGTCACCCGGAGGTGCTCTGGTGGGAAATGAAGACATGAGGATGAGGATGAGACGAGTCTGACAAGGGAGACCCCCAAAGTGAAAGAAGGGGGACGGTTCAAACGCAGGGCTGCAGGGGGCTGAACCCTCCAAGGTGGCGGAGCTTGCCTGTGTGGGGAGGGGCTCTGGAGCCTACGTCTGCAGGTGGGCGATGCCAAGAGCGGCCAAGGCTGCCACTCAAGGGCTGTGTGACCTCAGGCAAGTTCTTGACCCCTCTGCGTTTTCTCATCTGTAAGATCTGCGATGGTCAAAGTCCCCACTTACATATAGCAGGATTCTCAGGGAGATTAAATAAGTTTTCAAACGTGAAAAGCTTCTACCAGCGCTTGGCTGTGTAGGCAGGAGTCCTCAGTTTCTGCTAGTTAATGGTGTTCTGACTCTTTTTTCAGGGAGCCTACCTCTGGGGGTGTGAGACAGACGGTCCCAGCCAAGTGGGCAAGTTTTAATTCCAAAATTATAAACAGCCTAGCACCTTCCTGAGACAGGGGCTGACACATACGTTAAATGACTGTGTGTCTCCAAACTACGACACAAACAGGAATTCAGAGACAACCATGAGAGCTGGTGGGACCCAGCGGAGACTGTCTAATCTGACAGTCATCACAGCCCCTGGCCCATTTTGATCTTACAGTTGGAAAGGGTTGGTTGTACTGTCCACAGGAGAACAGGCCTGAATGTCTGAACCTATTCAAGATCACAAATGACAGTGAGAGGCTGAAAAATGCAAAGTTCCAAGAGCTATTTTATTTGAGGAATGTAATTATGACTCAGACTTGAAACTAAAAGCAGCTCAACATTTCTTACTCCCCGACTGCTAGTACCGCTGAGTTAGAATTTGGAAAACATCAGTGAATTTCTCCTAATTGCAGGGCCTCAAACATTTCCAACAACCTTTGAATCTTCTCCCCTGCACGGCATCACCAGGGGAAGAGGGAAAAGCCAGGAGAGGCGCCTCCCCAAGCACGTGTCACCCCGGGCCCGTGGGCCTTGGGCCTCTTCCTCTCCCCAGACACAGCCTGACTTCTCTAGAGCACACGGTACTTTCATATAAGGCCACTTGCTCTCATGTTTACCCTCCGAGACGTCTTTAAGAATGGGGAGAAAGGGCTCGGCGCCTGTGGCTCAATGGGCTAAGGCACCAGCCACGTACACCTGAGCTGGAGGGTTCGAATCCAGCCTGGGCTGCCAAACGATGACGGCTGCAACCAAAAAATGGCCGGGCGTTGTGGGGGGCGCCTATGATCCCAGTTATTTGAGAGGCAGAGGCAGGAGACTTGCTTGAGCCTAGGAATTGGAGGTTGCTGTGAGCTGTGATGCCACGGCACTCTATCCAGGGTGACAGCTTGAGGCTCTGTCTCAAAAAAAAGAATGGGGAAAAATAGGCACAGGTAACTTGCATCATTAAGTTCACGGACAAGCTCATCAGACAAATGCTTGGCCATACAGCAGGTTGTGTTAACAGAATGTCTTCGCATAAAACATTTTATCCTTAACTCGCAGTCCATTGTTACTGTGCAACCACCTAAGAAAGTCCAAGAGCCTGAGTAGCACTGTCCTTCCCACAGGATGGACAGCCTGAGTAGCACTGAGTAGCACTGTCCTTCCCACAGGATGATGCTTGGCCTCCCAGCTCCCCCGAAGGGCCGGCCTGGTGCTTCTCTGCTCTGAGTCTTTGAGCCGTCTGCCACCTTCACTCTGAAGCCCCAGGCGAACAGAAAGTTCCCCTGACACCACACACATCTAACATAGGCCATAGGAATGGCCTGTTCTATCCCCCAGAAGTGGTCTAGGAAATGCCACTCCCCTAAATTGTTATGGCTCCTAGAGCTGGCCCACTGCCTCGAAGTGAACGCAGCAATGTGAAGGGCTTGGCAGATTTCATCAAAGCAAATTCTGCTGTCGCATCACATTATGAGATTCTACCATAGACTTTTCCCCACCTCGTTCTTTTTTGAGCTGTCTTGAAATTATAAAATTAATAACCAGGCTTTATTTATTAAGGGCCTAATACCACTCGCCCGGCACTATCCCTTACATTATATTATTTGCTTCTTAAGTTTGTTGACATGAAGGATAGAAAGGAAGGAGCAACTGACATCTGCTGAATGTTGGGAACTGCACTAGGCATTTTGTATACACCTGAGAGGTCGGAATTAGTCAGGAGAAAATCTAATTATTGCCAGGTCACCTCATCAGCATGGGGATAAAACCACAGCTTTGATGCATTCTTTAAAAAAAATCCCATAAAATAATAAATTGCAGTGCCCAGCAGAGTGCCCGGTAGAAAAATGTTTGCTCCTTTAACTTTCTCAGCGAGAAGGTGGTGACTTACACAACTGGCTGCATGTCAAACGCCGAGGCAAGAGCGAGAGTTCAGCCCCAGGTCTACCTGCCCTCAGGATCCACCTGCGTTGTCTCAGACCCAGGTTGGTTCATGTGACACATGAGGATTGGCCACTTGCAAAGCAGAGAACGAGCCACCAAGCTGGGACCCTAACCCCAAACCTGGTTTTTTTAGACGACGATGACTTACAAGGTAGATTTTTCTGCAGTACACGCTTTTCCTAAAAGTGAAATATTACAAGAGCTCTGGCTGGGGGCAAGAATGAGCAAGGACAAGGGGGAGGCTGACGCCCCCTGGCACGGGACGTCTTCCTCTCTGCTCGCCAGAACACAACCAGAGCCATGCTAAAAAGCTAGTGGGACAAAACGAAAATCTTCCAGTCGGGCGTGTGAGGGGTGCAGGAGGTATTCCTGACAGGTAAAGAAGCAGGGAGGCTTGAGGATTCACATCCTAAGAGCCACTCACTGGGGGCCTTAAAGCAACACAAAGTTCTTCGCTTACAGTTCAGGGGGCGAGGAATCAGAAACCAAGGTGTCAGCAGGGTGGGCGCCTGCTGGCGGTTCTGCGGGGCATCTGTGTCATGCTCCTCTCCTGGTGGCAGCCAGCTGCCAGTCCTGGTGTCTGGTGGTTCGTGGCTGCACCCCTCCCATCTCTGCCTCCCGAGAAGCGTCTCTGTCTTCACGTGGATTCTCCTCTGTGTCTTCTCTGCTTATAAGGACAGCAGTCACACTGGATTAAGGACCCTCTACTCCAGGGTGACCTCCCTTAACCTACACCTGCAATGACCGTACTTCCCAGTAAGGCCACCTTCAGGGTTCCAGGGGTTAGGACTTCTTCGCATCTTTTGGGGGGCATATAATTCAGCTTGCTTGCCAGAACAGTCCATGAAAGAAAACCAAGCCCACTGCTCCTCCTTCCCTCTTTATTCCAGTCATGCCTGTGATGAAGTCAGAAGCTACCAGGTAAAGAAAGCAGGCTAACCTGGTGGGACCAGCCGAGACAGGACAAACGGGAGGCTCTGGCGCCAGACGCTCTGCAGTGACCAAGAACAGCGCTCGCCTCTGTGCTGAGTCGAAATTGACTCTTGTTCATATACAAGAGATGCTTGCTTGGTTTCTCAAACTTTTTTCTTGCAAATAACGTCCCCATCCTCCGAAGCCTCCTACTTGTATTAACAAAAAAACAACCCTGCCCCAGCTGGGTGTACTAATTATTATTCTACTGAATTATGCTCATCTCTTTTCAAATGATGAAGAGGCATCTGTAATGTCTTACCACATCCCTGAAATTAAAACTAAAATGCTAGGTCTTATCTATATTTTCTCCATCCCAAATCTCTTTTAATTTGGGGGGGCAAATGTGACTCTTGGCAATTGAGCAGTGACCATCTTAAAAAAGACAATGGTTACTCTTCATGCAGGTGAACCCATCAATACGGCGGGGCCAGTCCTACTCGCCAGAACTTATTTTTACAAGTAGACGCTCTCTTTAGGAGAATGTCAAAGACTCTTAACTTCACTTAGAATTTCTCTAGAAAGATAAGAATTTTATTTATTTATTTATTTATTTGGTAGAGACAGAGTCTCACTTTATCACCCTCAGTAGAGTGCCGCGGCGTCATAGCTCACAGCAACCTCCAGCTCCTGGGCTTAGGTGATTCTCTTGCCTCAGCCTCCCAAATAGCTGGGACTACAAGTGCCCGCCACAACGTCTGGCTATTTCTTTTGTTGCAGTTTGGCCTGGGCTGGGTTTGAACCTGCCACCCTTGGTATATGGGGTCGGTGACCTACTCACTGAGCCACAGGTGCCGCCCGAAAGATAAGAATTTTAAAATATAAGAAAGAGCCTCCTCCCCAAATGCTGGAATTGCTTTGGAAAGCTATCACTTTACCCACACGGATATGCACTTGTGCCCTATGTGTGCGCACACACACACACACACCAGCCCCGATTTGCCACCTGGCAATTTTCCTTGCTCTCAGCAGGCAAGATAAGGTGAAAAAAGTGTGTCACAGAAGTAAAAGATGCTGAACATTGAAAAGGCCAAAGGCCCTAACAGGAAGCCACCAGGGACTGGGGTAGGAGGGGTCACAACACTCAGGCATCCACATTCCTTCTGGAGCCAGAAAACCTGGATTGAATCCACTCGGCCATTCAGTGGCCATGGGACCTTGATAAGGCACTCACTTATCTTTTTGGGCTTCGGTTTCCTCGTCTGTAAAATGAGGATCATACAACTCCCTGAAGTTTGCAGGTCTGTGTAAAAGATGAACACACACACACAACAAAGTCCACTGCAGGGCCCCAGGCCCCAGCTGAAGGTTGGTATGCGGTGACGTGGGTCTCTCAGCATTACTGTTCGTGTCGTAAGGTGCCCGTTATTAACAGTCCTGCTAAGAACTACTAGTCCTAAGGCTGGTCTCCCGCTGAATCCCTTCACCACCACCCCCTGCCTTTTACAAGCTGCTCACAAACATCCTGCTTCCTACTTCAGGAACTCGGACGATTTCTGGGAATGCCATGGCTGTGCCCTTTGACCTCTCCTCAGGTAATCCAGGACAGTGACAGAGAACTGATCCTGAGTCCCCCCAGGAAGGGGCAGAAATTAGGATACAAGAAGGTTTTTCCTCAAATGGGAAATTTGAAACAAATCAAGTCAACACTCAAATATGAGTGTACTCAGAGCAACTGGATTTCTTGGGAGCTAAAGTTTCTCCTCGAAACAAATCTCCCTCATGGTCCACGTCACCCACTGGCCTATGACACAGCCCTTACAGGGGGCATTTCTGCCCACCCTCTGAAAGGCACCACCGCACCTCCAAACGTCGGGGGAGGAAATTCACGTTACAGATTCTATGAGGTGGCAAAATCGTCATTTTTTAAAATTTCAGTAAGAAGGGCGGCGCCTGTAGGTCAAAGGAGTAAGGCACCGGCCCCATATGCCGGAGGTGGCGGGTTCAAACCCAGCCCCAACCGAAAAGCTCAAAAAAAAAAAAAAAGTAAATAAAATTTCCATAAGAATCAACAATATTTCTTAAATTCCTAGTTTCAAATTCCTCAATCTAACTATGCTCTGTACCACTCTAAGGCAGCTGCTCGGCTGCATGGAGTGACAAGGACGTCTGTGTCACGTCAGCCACATGCAGATGATCCCGTCTAGCCGTAACCCTGGGAGCAGGGTGAAGGGACCCAGGTCCAGGCCTGCCAGAGCTGCTGTCCAAGGGGGGGAGCAGGCTCTCTGTGTGACGGAGATAACAGGCATTCTGGACTTCATCGACGATTATCTTGCAATTAAGCCTATCACAGAAAAAGATTTGATCTATTAAATGAAGCCAAGCAGACTACAAGGAATATTTAGAAAGAACGGTTGCATGGGCTTAGAACCCACATCAGGTACGTACAAGGGAGAGCCTGGGAAGAGGACAGCGCCCCGAGGTCTAATGGGAGTATCCTGAACACCTGACTGCCTGGGCTTAGAACCCACATCAGGTACTCAGGTACGTACAAGTGAGAGCCTGGGAAGAGGACAGCGCCCCGAGGTCTAATGGGAGTATCTCTGAAGACCTGACCGCGCCTTCCAGTTTTCCTTTGTTCTCTGATCATGCTGCAGCACTCAGGAAAGGCTTCGTGATAAGGGAAGACAATGCAAGCCTTCGCCATTCTTTTACCGTCCGTTTGCCCTTTTTAGGTGAAAGGCTGCCCACACAGGCGCAGCTCCACACACCCCGTCTCCCCCAGGCCTTGACCCCATCTATTGGTTTCTGCATTTTCTCCTTTTCCTAGTTCTGTCCCAATCAAAAGCCCCTCCCTCCTTCCCTTCCACCCCTCACTCTTTTTGTTTTTGTTTTTGTTTTGAGACAGAGCCTCAAGCTGTCACCCTGGATAGAGTACTGTGGCATCACAGCTCACAGCAACCTCCAATTCCTGGGCTCAAGCGAGTCTCCTGCCTTTGCCTCCCAAGTAGCTGGGAGCACAGGTGCCCACCACAACGCCCGGCCATTTTTTGGTTGCAGCCGTCATTGTTGTTTGGCTGGACCGGGGGCTGGATTCGAACCCGCCAGCTCAGGTGTACGTGGCTGGCGCCTTAGCCCATTGAGCCACAGGCGCCGAGCCCACCCCTCACTCTTTACTAAGGTCCCTCATCTTCCACCAGGCCCTGCCGCTTCTACAGCTTCTCTCCAACTCAGCTGTGCCCGAGAGAAACAGAAGATGGGCTGCAATATCATTTACAAATTTCTAGGAGTTGTGTTTTCAAAACGTAGAGTTGACTTTATTATTATTAATAAATTGTATTTAATTGAATAAATCCAAAATGTTATCGTTTTAAAATTCTACATTTCGAAATGATGAATGTAAAATTAGGGAAATGTATAAAAATTATTTTAAATTATGATTTCGAATACTTTCTAACAAATATATTTATAAAGGTTGAAACTTATGAAAACTGATTTATTTTTCATTCTTGTTCCTGTTCTGAGTCTTTGGAGTCAAGCGTGTCTTGGGCACTTGCAGTACATCTCAGATCGGATGAGTCACATGTCAAATGCTCAACATAACACGTGGCTCCACCTGCCTATACCCATCACCCTTCCTCTGTGCCTCATTCAGCACCCCACCTAAAAGGTTCCGAATTTGTCAGTCTCCGTTACTGGGTCACCAAACGACGCCCTTGGCACTCGGGCTTCACACATCCCTTAAGGAGCACGAGAAAAGCAGTGACCTTGAAATCTATTCACTGAATATTTACTAAATATCCACTTTTTGACAAATGTAGACATGACAGTTATTAACCTCAAGGTCTCGACACATAAACAAAGCAAAATATAATACGTCTTGTAGTCAAGGAATATGTGTGCCATGAACCCCAGAGGAAGAAAAGCTGTGATGAATCCTGCAGATTTCAGAGCCCAGGAAGCCAATGGAAAAAACACATCTGCCAACGGGAGATGTGACTGGGAAGACAGTCCAAGCCAAGGGACAGCCCATGCAAAGGTTACGGAGTAGGAACTACAAGGCCTTGTCCCAAAACAACATCACAGCCTGCAGACAAAGGGGGAAAAGGAAAAAACTAAGGCGGGAAGCTAGACTGGTGTTAGATGGTAAATGACAATGACCTCGCATGTCCTGCTAAGTCATTCGAACTCCATCCAGAAAGCAATAAAAAAAAAAAAAAAATTCACTGATAAGTGCTTTCCAAAAGGGCAACATTATCAGATTCAGGCTTCACAACTCTAGCAGAGAGTAAAGCAATATTGGAAAAAGCCAAAAATGTGAGGACATCACTGCAGCTTTACCATTTCCAGTTAGCTGCTGTGAAATCTAAACGAAGCACCAGAGTCGGAGGAAACAGATGCAAAAATATTTATTTAGCAGGAAAATCAAGGGGATTCGTGACTTGGTGTGCTTGAACCAAGTCGGGAACAGATGACAAGCACTGACGTTATTAACGTGTGCCGAGCCGTGGCGTGTGAGGCTGGCAGCCTCCACGCCTGCAGTGTGAGTCAGAGCAGGAGTCGGGACAGGACCTCCGCACACCCACGCTGCTGGGCGTCCAAGGCCAGGGGACCAGCAAACGAGAGGGAGGGGGCCGTCAGGGGAGGGCACTTAGGGAGGGGACACATTTCAGCAGGAAGCACTTTCCCTCCACAGCACAATCTGTCTGAGGTCTCAGAATTCAACTTCTAATACATTTTATAAAATTTCTACCCTAATTTTTAAAAAAAATCCATGATTTTGTATTAACCAAAATTGCCTTCTGAGGAGAAATAAATTAACCAATTTTATAGGTAAAACCCTAATCCTTTGCTTTTTCTCATCTATGGAATCATGAGGCGTAAGAGAAGAGTTAAAGTTTAGAATGAAACCTATGAGACGGCGGTCACAGGAGGAATCACAGCTGAACTCTGTCCAGCCATCCGGGAAGCTCAACTCTCCAGGCCGTGAGCCTGGTCAGTCACTCGCCATCGCTGTGTTGTGCGGTTCCCAAGGGTTGTTGTGAGGGACCGAATGACAGACAGAATGACAACAGGGACGTACCCAGCCCAGGCATGTTACCTGGTAAACGTAGGCACCCTTCTCTTTTTCCCATCACATTTGCTTTCTTGCCCAAAGAGTGGTATGGTACCTAAAGAGTACAGATTTGGGGGCCCAATTTTTAACATTCGAAGTCTTCTGCTTTCCAATTGTACTAAGCAAGTGACCGAAACTCACGGACTCACTTTTCTTTCCTATCTAATGGGACGAGCAAAGCATGCAGCAGGGAGTACACAGACAAATCCGAGAAACGGATTCCTGCCTCACCTCCTCATAAGAGAGGGATGTAGAGCGGGCCAGCAACTTCTCCTCTTTCTACAATTTTAAGAATTCAGCGGACCTCACTCAGCATGGTAGCCATGCCCTAATTTCAGTCCCGGTGGCTTAGTCAGTGCATAAAGGACACACTTTGCTGCTAGCTCTCCAGTTCCCAAATCACTCTGTAAAACAGAGATGCACCCCACACATGTGACATGTCTGATCGGTGGCCGGTCACACCACTTCCTCTATAGCTCACTGGAGACGGGTCACCGCCCCACACACATACTGTTCAGTTCCCAGGCAGACAGCAAAGCATGTCGCTGTGTTGCCTCTGTGTCTCCCAGGGACACGGCAACATTACATTTTACAAGCCCGGATAATTCCTAAAGGGAACTGGCCATTGATGATGAAAGTACAACAAAGAGGCTCGGCGCCTGTGGCTCAAGTGGCTAAGGCGCCAGCCACGTACACCTGAGCTGGCGGGTTCGAATCCAGCCCGGGTCTGCCAAACAACAGTGATGGCTACAACCAAAAAATGGCCGGGCGTTGTGGTGGGCGCCTGTAGTCCCAGCTACTTGGGAGGAGGAGACAAGAGAATCACTTGAGCCCAGGAATTGGAGGTTGCTGTGAGCTGTGATGCAACAGCACTCTACCCGGGGTGACAGCTTGAGGCTCTGTCTCAAAAAAAAAAGAAAAAGAAAAAGAAAAAATAGAATTTTAATAGTTGCAAGTCTTACATTTAAGTCTTTATGTTTTGACACCTTGTAGTTGTGTGTATTTATGGGGTATAATTTGATGTTTCACATACACTGTATAATGATACAATCATTTATTGTATCCATTACCTCATGTATTTATTAGTTTTGTGCTGAGAATATTCATAGGCT
>CAUYON010073399.1:0-70524 GCA_963573935.1 Arctocebus calabarensis | reverse complement strand
ATAGTGATCAAGGAAATGCCATGAAGGATATCTGTAACAGTATGATCAAAATATTTCTGAATGTATATGAATCGTGCCCTGTGATTGCACCAATGTACATAATTATGATTCAATAAAATTATTAAAAAAAAAAAAAAAACTCTTGTGAAGCAGCTACATTGTTTCAAGCTGCCACCTGGCACATGAAGTGGTGGGTGTCTGCCCTTTCAGCCTTCCAGGCTTTGTAAGTTTGAGGTAAAGTTTCTTGATTTTTCCAGCACCATCTCCTTTGCTGATCACCATCCCAGGTTGGGGTGCATGGGAGCCCCAACACCTAACAACAAGGCATGGTTTGGAAGAAGAGGATGAAAGTGAAGCAATACTGTAGCATGCCATATGAGAAAAGTGACAATCATTTGAAGGTTAGGGAGTGACATTTGAGAGGAAGAGAAGAAAAATATCTAGACATGATGGGGCTCAATCAGTGGTGGGCACTTGTCTATGGCAGGAAACAGGGCTTCGTTCTTCTGACAGCAAAATCTAGCATGCAAGTGTTGGAGTTGCTGAACCTGTTCTGCCCAGAACCTCCTAAGTTCCTCCCAAACGGTCAGGAAAAGTATCATGTATGTGCCCTGTTTGGAAGGGGTTCTGGAAAGTGGGTAAACGAACTTGGCGCTGTTCGTGCAGAGGTGACCTGGGCACGAGAACAGTATGTTGTGACCAAGTAGTGATGAGGAAGGCTGTGGCACTCTTGATAGTTGCAGATTTCTTGGGGCTGGGAAGGGTCTGACGATAGGAGGGAGCTTCAGTGGAGCCTTGAATGTCAATGTCAAGGTAGATTCCTGGAGCCTCCCAAAGTGGAAACATCTGGATTACATCAACTTTGGTATTTACTGAGCTGCTTCCAGGGTCAGTAATTCCATCCTTTTCAAAACTGCTGTCTTTTTTCTCCAGACAGCCCATGCTGCTCTCTGCTCACAGCTTTGATCATGCTGGAAGCTGAGGTGACAGGCAGCATTCCTGCCCTTGAGAAGGGGACCTCTTAGACCAAACGAGATTCTGTACATAAAATGTTTTGCTTATATTCCTGCTTCTATTTTTCATATTTTTCCCCAAATTTGCAGGAGGCTTTACATGTCCATGGTAAGGCATTCCAACAAGCAACAATAAAATAATTAATACTTACATTGCACTTACTATAAACCAGTTGCCGTTCATATTTGAACTCGCATAATCTTTACAACAACCATGTATATTAAATGCTATGATTATTCCTGCTGTAGAGATGAAAAAGCTGAGGCACAGTGAGGTTCAATAACTTGGCCATGATGACAAATGGTAAGAGGAGAGGGCAGAATTAGAACACAGGCATTCTCGACAGGCTCATACGTTAACACCCTTGAAACGGGGCAACAGTGCAAAGACAGTAACTCTCCCTCGTCCAGAACGCAGGTGCCCAGCTCATCTGCCTGGAGACAGCCTTGCTGATTAATGTCAAACTCCCAGTGATAGTCTAGGCGTTTGGGTATCTATTTCCCCCCTTTCTGGTGCACAGAATGGATTCTACTGTTCTAGTGTCTTGCTTCTTTCTCTGTAACCCTTCTCCCACTTTAACCCTCTACCTTGGAGCCAGACATAGAATTGCCTCATGCTTTTATAATCGCTGCACGGTATTTGATTGCATGGATATATCACAATATATTGAATCACTTTGTTATTGATGTTCATTAGGCTGTTTTCTGTCTAATCCAACTATGAAGTTCCCAGCTCCAATGCCTAAGGAGAGAAGAAAGAACAGGAAATTGTGTAGCTGTGTCCTAACAAAGAAAGGTGACATTAAAAACAGCTCATACTCCAGAGTGACCTAGGTGCCAAGGGACTGGAACAGGTGATGTGTGTTAACTAGGGTCCACTGAGTGAGAATCATCCTAGATTATAAGAGAAATTTATGATCCGGAGGACTTAGGCAGTAACAACCACCAAAAACTAGGAGATAGGACTTTGACATATCAAAGACAGAAGTTTCTTCTAGAAATGTGCTGAAGGCTTTTGCTGTCTCATAAACAAAAGTCATGAAATAGCTGGCTGGGGCTGTTGAAAATAAACAGCCATCATAAAATGTGTAATTGTCCAACAGCGAGAGGTAAATATGGGGAACACTTGGCAATTCTCCATGACATCTAACAAGTTCTGGGCAGCAGTGCTTGGTTAGAAGCTGAAAGGAAAGGGTAGGATTATGATCTACTTTCTTACTCATTAACAGTTATGTAAGAGATCCCAAAATGACTGGAAATACATTACACATTTTGAAAAATAAGATTAACTATGATTATTCAAAAAGCCACATTATATCTTTAATAATCGTGACTATTTTTAAGTTATGTTGGCATTACCAAAACCAGATGGCTTGTGGTTTTATTTTCAGCTCGCATTTAGTTATCAGGCTAAAATTAATAATGGCTAATGTAATTTTTATGTAATTTGTGTGTTTCATTTCCATTTGTGAAGTTGGCAACGTCTATTGTCTCCATTAGTTGGGCATCATTTCCAATTCATTAAAATAGATCAATGGCTTACCGCAGGTTAACCAAAACATAAAACTTGGTGATGGGGATGGTAATGTCACCAGTATAGCCCAAATGGTGGTATTAACATAAATATTTCAAGTAAAGCAGACATACTGAGGAAAGTGAATCTACAAATAAGATGATAAAACATTAAAAAGAAAAGGATGTAATTGTTCATTTACTAGTTTCATATTAGTGCTAAGAACATTGGATACTTGCTTTTCCATTTGGTAACTATAAAAGATGTAAATTCTCCATTTTTCTTTATAGCTGAATGGTATAGCTTATATCCAATAAGTACATTGGATACTTGCTTTTCCATTTGGTAACTATAAAAGATGTAAATTCTCCATTTTTCTTTATAGCTGAATGGTAGACCATAGCATACATATACCATAGTTTATTTATCCATTTGTGAGCTGATGAGCCATTGGGTTGTTTCCAAATCCTAGTGATTGTGAATTGAGCTACAATAAACATTCTAGTGCAAATGTCCTTATGACAAAAAGTTTTTTTTTTCTTCTGGGTAGATACCACACCAACATAAGAAAAAAAAAAAAACAATTTAAGTTGGAAGGAGGCTGGGCACAGTGGCTCATGCCTGTATTCCTAGCACTGTGGGAGGCCAAGGCAGATGGATCGCTTGAGCTCACAGGTTCAAGACCAGCCTGAGCAGAGTGAGCCCTCATCTCTAAAAATAGCCAGGCATTGTGTCAGGCACCTGTAGTCCCAACAACTCAGGAGTCTGAGGCAAGAGAATCACTTGAGCCCAAGAGTTTAAGGTTGCTGTGAGCTATGACACCATGGCACTCTACCAAGGATGACAAAGTGAGTCTCTGTCTCAAAAAAAAACAAAAAATCAAGTAGGGAGGAGAGGGAGAAGGGAGGTAGGAGAGGGGAGCAGGAAGGGGGATTGCTGTGCTCTCACCCAGTGGGCACAATATAGTGGTGTACAGCACTCCTCCTGGGTGAAGGGCTCAACTTGGACTCTACCTCACAAACACAAACAATGTAACCTAATTATGTGTACCCTTATATTAATCTGAAATTCAAGAAAGGAAAAGGTTGTGCCATGGTTTGAATGTGGTCCCCAAAGTTCATGAGTTAGAAACTTGATACCCAATGCAACATTGGTAAGATGTGAGACCTTCAAGTCTGGTTAGGTTGTGAAGGCTCTGCCCTGGTGAATTTAGGCCATTGTCTCAGGAGGCAGGTAGTCATCATTGGAGTGTGTTTCTGATGAAAAAACGAGTTTGGCCCCCGTCTTCTCGTCCTCTCTTACTATCTCAAGCTCTCTGGTCCTCCTGCCTTGCTATAGAGGGCAATGCAGCCCAAAGGCCCCCACTACATAGGTGTGGCTTGGTATTTGACTCCCCAGCCTCCAGAACTGTGAGAGACAAATTCCTTTTCTTTGTGAACTGCCCACTGTATGGTATTCTGTTATAGCCACACAGAATGGCCCAAGCCAAGGTGAACAGGAAGAGAGATAATGACTCCCCTGAAAATTGGATTTGATGAAACTGATAAAAAGTCATGAAAATGTTTGCAACATTTCAGAAGTACCTCTCAAGAAAACCTGCTGCAATAAGAGCAAGACTAATGCTTTTTATGCCAAACTAATATCGTGGTGAAAGGTAAAGGAAACAAAGCTACATCATCACCCTCAAAGATGCATGTACTCCTTGTAGCCTAAAATGAGTACAAGTCACACTCGAACTAAGAAGCTTGCAGAGTCAGGTGCAAGCGGAAGGCCAGAGATGCTCCGAGAGAAAGTGCAGCCTGGTGCTGGTGGGTTCCTTCATCACATGGCATTCCGTGGGGGAAAGCAATGACGTGCATCTGTGTATTCTTGCAAATGTTTTGTTTTGCAATTGTCAGGAATCATTAATGTGTGTGCTTTACACAAAACAGTTCCCAGTACTACGCTCTACATGCATAAGGGCAAGATGCTAGATGACTCCACGTTCTGTTCGTTATTTTGTAGTCACTAGTGTACGGCTGATCTTGTTCTGTGATGTCTGAAAAGCGTAAAGATGGTCAAGACTGTACTGAGAAAGTGTGTTTTCAGTGGGGAGGCACGGAGAAGTGGGCAGCAATGACGTAACTTCTGGAAATCAGTTAGCCACACCAAGGGCTCCCCCCACAAACTCACTGCCATCTCTGAGGAATTGCGAAGTTCTAACTAAAAAAATAAATAAAGATAGAATAAGAAAAGGAGACAAATAGATGAGAAAACTGTCTCAGGGCAGCAGCATCTACGACTGAACCAGACGGAAATATGAGGAAATATCACAAACAATCCAATCTTTCCTGGTAATGTGAGTATCATTAGTATTAAGTTCTAAAATACCATGGCTTGGTGATAAATATATGATTAGTATCCAATTACCAGACACCCATTGGGATGCCAGATGTTGAAGACAGGATACCCGAAAGCAGAATCAGTCTTTTCTATAACACTGAGAATCGTATCAGGATGGGTGGAATTGTGGAATGAATGGATAAATCAATGTCTTCTCATCCTAGCTCCCTAATAGAAATTATAAAATGTGGGACACTTGAGCATATTTCTTGTGGTTTCTAAAAACGCGAGTGAGACAGCGTTGATGTGAGTGGAAAACGCGTAGCTCGGATGCCTAGTTCATCTCTGGACACTCTCTCCCCACCTGCCGCTCAAACTCTGTACACTTAACCCTAATCCCACAGCACACTGGACCTTCAGAACATCTCCAAATGTGATCAGTGCACCAGCATCAACCTATCAAGCTGTTTACCACAGCCAAAGCGAAGGGGATGAAACTTCATGTTTCACAAATTTTAAATATAAGATTAATTATGGTTTCCAAAGAAGATTTTGTCAATGAAAGAGTCTGAGGAGCTGAATGAATGTCCTGAGTGCTCCTGCCTGGTCTCAGCAGTGCCGTGTCACCTCCCACTGTCTACAACACCTCCCTCCTGCTAAATGCATTTTGGGGATCGTCGTCCAGAGCTGTGGAATGACTCCTGATGAAGTGAGAGCCAGAGTCATCCAGGACTCCCAGGAGAAAGTGCAGAACCACCATCACGCCCCAGGCCAGGACAGTAACAGCCACCTGCTGTACCTTCCTCTGTCCCTGAGTCTCACTGAAATGAGGCACCCCAGGAACCCCTGCCTTTGCTGCCAGGGGACCCCCAAGCAGCTGTGTTATGGGCTTTAGGAAAAGCCATTTTCTTCTTGATTTTGGCGTTCTGGACAGCACTTATTTGCTTTTCAGGAGGAGTATGTTACATTTGTTTTGGAGGATGGAAAGGCCTCGTATAGTCAGCTTGTGAAAATCATTGAGAGGAACAGAAAAAGCTGTAGGTAGATGTAATTAGTATGTGCGGCTCCCCTTCCATCTTCACAGCCGAGCCTGGAGTGTTCTGACATTTTCTCTGTGACCCGATCACTGAGCCCCAGCCTCATGGGGAGATGGTGAAACCTTCAGAGCATTTATTTCCTTGCCCTTTTTTTTTTTTATTTAAGGCAGCAAGCTCTGATTCCACTGTCTTCAACCTCTGTATTCCACCAGCAGCACCACATTTAAATTCTGTATTTGGTGACTGCCACCTCTCCACAATACCACACAAATCTGTCTAGTTTGCACCTGCTGTCTCCCATCCTTCCCTCCCAGGGCTGTGCATGGAGCAGGCTGTGCAGAGTCCATCCAGGACAACAGAACCTACAGCAAAGAACTCAGGGGTGGGGATTTAGGGTGTATAACCAGTGGTGAGGGGCTGAAAGGACAAAGAGAGGGACATGAGACAAGAGAGGCATCAGCGATGGCAGGAAGCAACTGCCACTCCTTGGGTGCAAAGAAGACTGAGGGATGTGGAGCTGCCAGAGCTCAGAAGACTTGGTAGGAGGTGTCTGGTGGGAACTGGAATGATGGAAAGGACCCAGCCTCTGAAAGACATGTCCAGAAAGAAAGAGAGAAACACACCTGCATCCCCTGTCCTGCTAACCTGCCCCACCAGGGCCTCCAGTTGGCTGCCCCTACCTGGACCGGAAGTTGACAAGCAAGCCTGGGAAATAGTTCACAAAGCCCAGCAGGCGAGAGGAGGGGAGTGACTGTGGGGGCAAAATGACCAGCATGCTAGGAGGCCCTTCTGAGGGTCTGCAGAGCCAGACAAGCCTACGTCCAGGACCACAGACCCTTCCCCGGGGTTGCTCACGAGTGCACTCTGGGAGACGTCTCTCACCTCCTGGGGAGCAAATTGTGATTGCAGATTGTGGAAATGGCCATCAGCTCAGGAAAACTGCCCATTATTCAAATCCTTCCAGCTCGAGTCCAGACTCACTTCAGGTCAAATCTGGGGGATTTCCGAGCAGCATTCTGTGCTGCCAACTCTCTATGTAGGAAGGTTCCGAGATGGTGAGATAAAGGCCCTATTGCCCGTCTGTGGACACTGATTAAAAGATAAATTGGAGATGAACTAGTTTGGGGCTCTGCTTGGCTGAAATACTTTGGCCAGGAGAATGTTTAGGTTTGCAAAGAGATGAAGAAACATTCTGCTGAAACATTCTGTCCCCCAGTGCAGGGGAGTCTGCAGGATCTGAGAAGAGCCTGTCCATGGAAACCTGGTTTCCGGATTGCTTGTTTTAAGTGAGTTGATTCATGAGGGACAAAAAGAATAGTATTGATTTTTGTTGACAAAAGAATAGTATTGATGGCTCATGGATTTGTCCAGGTGATGTACAAATATTAAAGAAGGTGCCAAAGGGGCACAGGAAAGTCAAGGCAGAGGCAGGTGGCAGGTATGGAGCATAATCTTGAAAGTCCCTGCTCTTCCCACTGGCTGCCAGGTGACGGGAAGTGTGTCCCAGGAGAGGATTCGAAGGAGTTGAGGAGGTGGGTGCGGTCCTTGGGAAGATTAAGGCTGTGCCTCTTTGCCAGTTAGTATAGAAATATTCCAGAATATTACAGTGGTCAGAGCCACATTGGTGTTTTTAGCTAGATGTCACCCCTGGTACAGCACATATCCTGACAGCAGGCTGCAAATGACACATGTCAGAGAAGCAGCACAGGCCCAGAGACGCCAAGGCCAGAAGGCCGGCCCCTTCCAGCCCTTGTCCTTGTCTTCAGTTGATTGTTCTCACTGGGACTCTAATCTAGAATAAGGACAATCCCATCACACAGCAGCCTCATCTCCTGGGAAGCCAAGCTGGCAGCTGGAGGGGGTATTGTCCTGCCCACCCGAGTCACATTGCTTGGGACCTGGGACTACTCCATTATTAATCCCACTGGACCACTGTGGGAGAGGGAGCTGGTGTTTGCTCATTTGTCCAAAGAGTGGCCTATGCCCCTCTTAGGATAAAGGCTTTGGCATTCTCTCCTTTAGGGGGGGATTGTAGGTCCTCCATGGCTGGTGCTCTGGGTGCAGTTGGGAAATGGGGCCTGTGATTTGTAAACCCAGGGACATCTAAGAGTCTCTGAGAAACAGGTGCAAGCCTGCAACTACTCAGGGCAGGGGAATGGGCATCCTCCTGGGATGGGGCACACAGGAGACAGGGTGAGTCTCTAAGGGCCCTGGGATGCCAAATCCTACCTGTCACCTCACTCCAAGGCCACAGTGCACCCTGCCATGGAAACAGGGAAAGGAGGAGAAGGGAAGGAGCTCAGACATTGAATTAAAGAAACAAAGACTTGTCTGCAGGAACAGCCTGCCGCTCCTCTGCCACTGAGCCCCTCCAGGCTTCAGTGTCGGCTTTCAGAAGGGGATCAGGCTGCCTGGCTGAGCATCTGAGTCTCTTTTCCACCACCTGGGCAGCCTCAGCAGGTTTCCTTAACCCCAAGGAATCTCTTTCTCCACTCCTGTAAGATGGGGCTAATGAAATAACCTTTCTCTTTTGCTTTTTTTTTAGAAGATTAAATGAACTAATCTATTTTTTAAAAAGCATGAAATGATTATAAGGATACATTTAATTATTTGTAT
This sequence comes from Arctocebus calabarensis, assembly GCA_963573935.1. Taxonomy (NCBI): domain Eukaryota; kingdom Metazoa; phylum Chordata; class Mammalia; order Primates; family Lorisidae; genus Arctocebus; species Arctocebus calabarensis. The sequence continues at coordinate 62,023 of CAUYON010073399.1, read as the reverse complement.
TAAAACAATACAAATGTACATAAAAATTATTTGTGGAAATAATTCCAAAATACTTGGCATACTTAGGTGTCCAGTCAATGTTAACCATTGTTATAACCATAGCTTCTGCTGGGCTCTGCACCCCTACCCTTGGGACCCCAGAGAGCACCTGTTGGCATCCTCCAGCTTCAAACACATGCTAGGATAGGGTCTTTTCTGGTTCCAAATGAAGCTTAGAATTATTTTTCCTATAGCTATGAAGTAAGACATTGGTAATTTGACAGGGATTGCAATGACTTTGTAAATCACTTGGAGCAGCATGGACATATTAACGTTGATTCTACCAATCCTTGAACGTGGGATGTTTTCCCATTTGTTTGCGTCATTAACGATTTCTTTTATCCGTGTTTTATAATTCTCCTTACAGAGATCTTCTACCTCCTTGATTGGATATATTCCCAGGTATTTTATTTTCTTTGTAGCTATTGCAAAATGGTATTGCACACTTGGTTTGAATCAATAATTTTCAAAGACTACTCTGGTGGTCATAGTGGAAAAGAATTGGAGACCCTTCCAGGAAGCCAGGAGGACTCCTCTAGTGATGGTTCAGGAAAGAGATAAGAGAAGTAGAACTAAGAAAATTGCAGAAGGGATACATCAGAAGAGAGAATTTGAAAGATATCTCCGAGGTAGAATCAGTAGGAGTAACACAATTTAGCACAATTTCAGTGGCCAATTGTAGGTGTTGAGTGAGTGATGAGGAGCCATCAAAAATAGAAGAGGACAGAGCCCCATTTATGCAAAAGGAATAAGTCTTGGAGATCTACTATATAGCAGGTGACTGTAATTAATACTAACGTATAAAATGCTAGAAAATTGCTAAGTGAGTGGATGTCAAATGTTTCCACCACACACACACTCACACATCACACACAAAATGAATAAATCAGTATGTAAGGTGATGGATAGTTATCTTATGTAATCATTTCACAGTGTATAGGGATATCAAAGCATCCCATTGTAGCCAATAAATATATGCAATTATTTGTCAATTATACTTTAAGAAAGCTGAAGAGGGGAAGGATGACTTGCCAGGCTTTTGACTTTAAAATGGCCTGAAAAGCTGTGTTTTGGGTAGGGGATATGAGTCACAAAAAGAAAAAAATGAAAAGATTTAGAAACTAATGAGTTCAGGGTGTCTTTGGGACAGCCAGATGGATGTGTCCAGTACGTTGTTGGCTGGAAGTCCAGAGCTCAGGGAGAAGAGCTTGGCAGGAGATAGAGACTCAAGGTCATCACCTGACAGCTCGTGATGCTGTGATCGTGGGCACCACACCCAGGCAGACAGTGTGGAGAAAACTAAGGGACCTCGCCTTGAAGCCCATTCCCTGAATTCCCCCCATCTTCAAGTTAAAAACTCACACTCTAGATCAGGGACTTTCAAGCTGTGTGTAACAAACCATTAATAAGTTATGAAGAATTTAGTAGGTTATTAATCGGAATTAGTAAGAGAAAGGAAAGAAGCGAGAAAGAAAATGGAATGAAATGAAAGGGAAAGAAATAGAAAACATTACCTCTATACCCATGCGGCACAAGTAAGTCTTACTTTTTATAACGTTTTGATTTTGTCTCTAACTTGTGTTTATATATATGCGTGTTACGTTTCGGGCTATAAATACAGAATGTCCCCAAAGTCACCATATACAGGGAAAATGGGAAATTGTAGTTAAATATGCCTTTATTTACAAAATAGTCATTATATAATTTTACAAAATATTCTCTATGTGTTGGCCATCTCTTTGTAAAATTCTGCATGAATTGCATGAATATTTTGTAAGTAAATATACATTAGCTACAGTTTCCCATTTTCCCTGTGTATCATGACTTTAGAGGTAACTTTTGGAACACCCTATAAATAAAATAAGAAATGTAATAGTTCAAATATATGTTTCAGTATATAGAAACCCGAGTACATATATATGTAAATTTGTCTGTATAGATAGATGATCGCTGCATCAAAAACTACCCAAAGTGTCTTAAAATAAGAAACAATCACGCACACACACACAAATGCAATTGTTGGTGTAATTTGAGTTATCAAATTATAGTTATATATACAGGGTGGACATAAAGTTTGTGTGTAATTTACTATGTTAAACTATTTTAAATCACACATGACCATTATGTGCACCCTGTATATGAGTGTTTATGGATGTATACGTGCTTCTACAATTTTGCCTGATCTCCCCTGAGGTTACTCAAGTGGCTAACGTCATCTGGACGTGCATCCAGGGCTGGATGGTCCCAGATGCCTCATCCCCATGTCCGGCAGTCAGCTAGGGCTATCAGGGGATGGGCCTCATTCTCCTCTGTGAGCTTTGCCCACATGGGTAGCTTAGACTTCGACACACAGCACCTGCAGTCCTAAAGGACAAGCCTTCATCAAGCCCCTGTTTGTATCATGCTTGCTGACATCATATTTGTCAAAGCAAGTTGGAAATCATGTTGACATTAAGCCCAGAGCCAACGTGGGAGGGGTCTGGATCCTAGCAGGTGTGTCTCTTTGGGGCCACTCATGTAATCTCTGCCACAGAGTGACAAGCACATGGTTCCACGCTCTCCTTGCTCTGGAGTTCTGAGGCTTACCCTTCACCCTGCTCCATTCCTGCCTCCCATACTTCCTTTGCCTTCCTCCTTACCCAGCCTCCTCATTATTTTGGACTAGGCAGGTAAATCAGAGGAGGATGTAACAAAGAGAAAAAAGATATCCTCTTCACCCTCAGGTCACTAATAAACTATTTGAGCAGATAAAATAGTCCAATAGTCTAAGAAGAAAAATGTTAAATAATAAATCAAGACAGGTGCAGGGAATTCTTCCAGGAGTTCAAAAATGGTCAGGATCATCGTGGTCCTTTAGCAGATCTGTTTGCCTTATTCTGAAGAGCGTAATTTGAGTTCTCAAATTATATTGACCTTCAGGGAGAAATAAGAACAATGTCAAAGCCAAGATTCAATCAAAGGCTGTTTTCATCTGCATGTATATTGCACTACTAGAACTCACAACTCAACGTGGCATCTCTTCCCTTTCCTCTGCACTGATGCAAATACAAGGTTGTGGGTTGTGTAAAGCCATTTCCTTGGAGTTTCCCAGGAAAATAGCCCATTCTTAGAGCTTGTGCTTTGGATGGACCCATCCATCCTTTATAACACAAGACTGGCAAAATAAAGAATTTCATCTTTTGACCACAATGTTGGTGGAGAGATGGTTGTGGAAACCAAGTAGGTCCAATGAGACTCAATCTTGGAAATTAGAGATACTACTGGGAAAGGTGCCCAGAGCTGCTGGTAGGTATCTTACACCAACAGGGGCAGCAAAGTAAAGAGAAGAGAGGCAGGAGTTCCTGAGGACACCTTGGTTTTGAAAAGCAATGCTCACAACTACCTGCATTTCACATTTCATTCCTGTACAGTTTAACAATCTTTAAGCAATTAACATTTCTCCAGATGTATACTATTCATACAACAATACAAGCCCTATTTTTTTTTTTTTGGCCAGGGCTGGATTTGAATCCACCACTTCTAGCATATGAGGCCAGTGCTCTACTCCTTTGAGCCACAGGCACCACCCTAAGCCCTATTTTTTAATCATATTTCTGGGTAATGCTCAGTCTAATTCAGTTAAGTCTAAAGACCTTCCCAACTTAGTTCACTAAGCTCTAACTTTTCTTTCCTATTGATAATCTCATGAGAGGCCTTCCTGGACCACCTAGTCTGCAGAAAAGCTCATCATCATGTTATAAGGTGGTAATTTCTCCATCACATACATAATACCAAAAATAATCTTTTTCATGTGTATTTTTCGTGTATGTACCTACTATCTCCACCCTGATTTTACATTGTAATTTCCAAGAAATGAAGACCTTGTCTGATTCACAACTGTGTCCCCAGAGTCTAGAACTGGGCTGACATAAAAAATGCTCAGTCAGCATCTATTAGATGAATGGATGGTTTCCCATCTAGTCGTGGTGACCATTGAACTTGAGTAGCATCATGAAAGCCTAGAACATTAACTTTCTTTTGGTTGCTGCAGTTTTCACAACAGCAACAATGAACTTGCTTAAAGCAAAGCTACTTTCCACTTCTCTATTTCTATACAATACAAACTAAGATCTCCAAGGTCACCTATACAGTATATAGTACTATAACCAAGCTAAAATATAGGGCTTGTAATACTGTGCACAATAATGAAAACCTGTAAGTAACCCTGTAAGTAACACATCCACTTGTCCCATAGCTGGTGAATGGATAAATAAACTGACACTGGCATTAAAAGGAATGCTTCTTTGCAATTGAAAGGAAAGAACTATGGATACATAAAACTACATGAATGACTCTCAAAAACATTCTGCTGCATGAAGAAGTCAAATGTAAAAGACCACAGACAGTAAGATTCTATTTACATGAAATTCTAGAAAATACTGTGACAGAAAGGAAAGGGGTAGTTGCCTATGGTCAGGGTTGGGGAAGAGATTAAGTATGAAAGTGCTTAAGGAAGCTTTTGGGGGGAGAACTGTCTCTCTTCTATCTTTTTTGTAACTGTATGTTCATATTTAAGGCATAGAACACGATAGTAAGTCAGGCAGCAATGAGATAATCTGACTACCAGTTACTCTCCTTTTGCCTGGGAGAGTCCTTTCTAGTTCACAGCTAGCTCATTTATTTATCTTTATAAATGAAATAAATATCTACCCTATAAAGCCATCTGAGTTTGTGGTCTTCACATTAAACCAGAATTGTAGTGAAAAAACAGAAACTCTCATGCCTTAAACAGAGCTGTATTTGTGTTTAAGGCATTGATATAGACATCTGAATTGTTCCTCCAATTACACAAATTAATGTACCTATCTCCTCAGTGGTTATTCTGTGTGTGTGTGGTGGTAGGAGGAAATCTTCTCTCTTGGAGAATTTTAGTATACAATACAATTGATTGTGGGGCTGTTCCCACTATTGTGTACGATGACCAAAATGCATCAAAGCATATGCTTAAGATTGATGAATTTTATCATATGTGAGCAATATCCTAAAGAGCAACAAAAAGGGGAAAGTTCAAGGCTGGTTTAAAAATGCATGTTTCCTGGCAGACTTTAAAAGATAATCGGTGTGTAAAGACAAAAGCGTAGCCAATTGTTTACTTGACCAGGATACATGTCCACAGCACAGGCAAGATTTAAGATGCACTTTTGTTTGCTGTCATGTATCAGTGGCCCATGGAATCAAATGGGAAGAAAGAATCCCTTTCTCTCCTGCTGTCCTGACTCCACTGAGAAGCCCCAGGATTCCAGGGCCAGGCTGGTGCTGATGTGGCTGAACCAATGGTTTTCGGTTGGCATCTGTTTGGGCAGGTGGCCACTCCAACTTGTCAGTCCCCACACTCTGCTGGTGGGTGAATATTTTGAAAATCTTTACTGCATGTGACAGCAACTGTAAAACTATTTAAATTTCTGAAGCACGTGCACAGGCACACACATACATACACGCCCCTTCTTTGAAGCTAGCAGCTGTGTCCTGGAAAGAGAAAGAATCTGGGAATCAGGCGTCCCATCACTTATTCTAGGCAATACCAAAGTTTTTCCTACAGGACATCAGAGAGTAGATTTTTCACCCCTCTCTGTTCTCCTGTCTGTAAACAGGCATTCTTCGCTCCTGCTCCATGTAGGTCTCATGTAATTTGCTACAACCATTTCAGAGTTGGGGAAGGGGAGGATGTTACTGGGCTTGAGCTCAGATCATTCAGCAGGGCGGCTGCTCCCAGAGCTAGAAGTCAGGATGTCAAGGTTGAGTCTGTGGATGGTCATTTGTCATTGGAACAGAAGGTGGGATCACAGGTGTGGGGTGACAATTAAAGATGCTTCAGAGACCGGGTGAATGGGCCTCCCGTCACAATATTTCATGGCCTCCGGCCTCTGTGTTGATAGATGATGGTGATGTAAAGAGATCCTATTTGTCAGCCTGTTTTTGCTGTTTGTTTTTATTACAAGTTCAAAGATTTAAAAAGTTCTAACCTGTTTTCTTGCAACATTTTCCTTCTCCTAAATCCCAAAAATAAATACCATGAGATTTGCAAATGGAGAGTTTGCAAATTGAAGGTCATTGGGTCACATCTCACTCATACACACATGGTGTTTGGCCTTAAAGATTTTGGATAGTGGCCAATATTTGAAAACCTGATATTGCTACATTAAAATGGGATTTATAGCTTCTCTTAGACAATGGGGTGTCTGGCAGCATTGAGCCATTTTTATACAAGGCAATGGTGAGATGATCTAACAGTTGCCCTCCTTTCCCTAGGAGAGTGTTTCTAGTTCACATCTGGCTCATTTATTTATGTTATTTGCCCTCTATAGCCATTTGAGTTTGTGATCTTCATATTAAGCTAGAATTTTAGAAACAAAATTTAGAAACTCTCATTCCTTAAACAGATGGAGCTGTGTTTGTGTTTAAGGCTCAGTTGGGATCACACGTGGCTGAAAATAACAGAATATCTAACAATAGCAACATAAACATATCCAAGTCTTATTTGTACCTTATGACAAAGGAGCCAGGATTGCTGTGGATCCTTAGTAATACTGATGGGGAGCTAGCCTCTTTCTTTCTTTCTCTCTGCATTTTTAGCTGGTTGGTTTCTTACTCATGTCTGTTGCCTCATGGTTGCAAGATAGCTTCCATGCCTCCAGCCACAGATCTATATTCCAAACAGGAAAAAATGAACTATATCAGAAAGAAAGAACATTTTCAGAAAACATAAGCTTATTTCCCACTGTTCAGGAGGTACCTCATAGCCACTGTCACCTTCAAGGGAGCATGGAAAAGTAGAAACACTGCAGCATTGAATATCAGGTTCAAAGATGAGTGAATAAAACACAATTTTTTTCAGTCACTAGGATCTGTATTCAAATTCTAACTTAATCACCTACTACTAGCATGTCCTTGGGCAAGTGGCATAGCCTTCCTAGACCTTGGTTTCTCACTTGGTAAGTAGGAATAATAATAGTACTAAATATCGTGTAAGATTTTCATGGGATTTATTGAGTTACTATGAGGTAATTTTCATAGTACCTAGCATATAGTTGGCAATCATAAAAAGTGGTGATGATGGTGGTGATGGTGATGATGATGATAATGGTGATGATAGTGATGATAGTGATGATAATGATGGTGATGATGATGGTGATGATAATGATGATAATGATGGTGATGATAATGGTGATAATAGTGATGATAATGATGGTGATGATGATAATAGTGATGATAGTGATAATAATAATGGTGATGATAGTGATGATAATGGTGATGATGGTAATGATAATGATGGGATGATGGGGATGATAATGGTGATGATAGTTATGATAATGATGGTTATAGTTATGATAATGACGATGATGATAATGGTGATGATAGTGATGATAATGATAATGATGGTGGTGATAATAATGGTGATGATAGTGATGATAATGATGGTGGTGATGGTGGTGATGATAATGGTGATGATGAGGGCAATAATGGTGGTGGTGATGCTAGTGATAATGTTTTTTATTATTAAATTGAACCTGTAGGCTTTTCAAATAGCATTTTAAAGGTAGTTCCAATGTACCCCTCTGAGATAATGTACTGAAAAGCACACAGCACCTCTGTGCTTCTCTTCCCCCAAATGCTTAACTTCAACTTAATCATGAGAAAACATCAGATAAATCCAAGTTGAGGAAGATTCTGCAAAATAGCGGACCAAACTGTTAAAGTCAAGAATGATTTGAAAGGCTGAAGAACAGTCCCAGATTGAAAGAGAACAGGAAGTTCTGACAAATAAAGACACTGGGTGATCCTGGACTAGGTCCTGCAATAGAAAAGGAACAAATGGGACATTTGACAGCATTTGAATAATATCTATAAATTAGTTAATAAATTTAGATTTTTAAAAAAATTCTGTGATGATGTAATACATCAACACTGGGGAAACTGAATAGAGGGCATATAGGCACTGTCTGTACCATCTTTGCAACTCTTCTGTAAATCTAAAATTATTTCAAAATAAAAAGTTTAAAATTTATAAAAAGCAGTGCCAAGTATGATGTTAATAAAAATTGCTCCAGACATTTTCCAGATGTCAGCCACTCCAAGGGAGTTTTATAAAGTGCCATGTCTTATAGGTTGAATTATGCCCACCCCACCAAAATTTATAATCTAAGGCCCTTCAAAATATGACCTTATTTGAGAATAGGTCCATTAAAGATGTAATTAGTTAATTACTAGAATAGGGTGACTTTCTAATCCAAGATGGTTTGTGTCCTTATGAAAAAGAATGCTGTGTAAAGAGATGGACACCTGCATGGGGTGGAGGGGGATTGTGCGAACACAAAGGCAGAGACTGGGGTGATGGTGGTGGTGGTGATAGTGTTAACGATCATTACCACCAAGAAACACCAAAGATCACCAGAAAACCAACAGAAGACAGGAGAGAGCTCTGGAACAGATCCTTCCTCACTTCCACAGGAGGAATAAACCCTCAGAGGATACTAGAGGCTGCGAAGGGAAAAAGGAAGGGAAAGGTAAGGAGAAGTTAGTCAAAGGACACACAATTACCTATAAGGGAGGAATAAGCTCTAGGGTCCTGTACCATAGAATGACTACAGTTAACAGTAACACACAGGATGCCCCAAAAGATCATACTCAATACTCAGCAGTAGTACCTGTATATTGTATATTGCATCTCTTGTAAATGCAGAAATCAAATGTGACTTGAGTATTACAGTGTTTTCCTTTCTTAAAATATGTATACATTTTCTTGGCAACCTCTGTATGTTGCATCTTTTCAAATACCTAGAAAGATGTTAAACATTCCCAACACAAACAAAAGATAAATGTTTGAGATGATAGATATGCTAATTGTCCTGATCAGATTACTACACATTATATGTACGGAAACATCAATATGTTCTCCGTATAATAATAAAATAATTATTTATCAATTAAAAAATAAACAGACTTTCTTTAAAAAAGAAGGGACCTACCTTGCTAAGCATCATAATTTCAGACCTCTAGACACCCCAGTTGTGGTGCTTTTTAACAGCAGTCTTAAGAAACTAACAGACCACCCCTTATTAACCTTTAAACAGCTGACTTTTCTGGGCAAAGCCCTTATGCCCAGGTAAGGCCCTATATACCATCCACTTGTTTTTGCACAGCTTGCTGTCATGGTCTCCCCAACTCCACAAACTTCTGTGGCACCTGAAGTGCCATCTTCCCAGAATCCATCCTAGGAGCTCTGACTTCTTCCCTGGATAAGATGTGATTGTAGCTAAGAGCAACTCCTCTGAGAACATGATGATCATCCCCATGTTTTTCAGGACTCTTGGTTACAAAGGGAGGGTTATTGGAGTGTATATCCAAGCTGCACACAGAGGATAGCTCAACTGGGATCAACAACAGCTGCCTCAGTGGTCCATCGCAATCTATCTTGATGGCTCTTCCCATCTGTGGTCACCGGGCTATCTCCCACATCCAGTAAACCTTGCTCACACCATAGGGAGCATGACCTTGAGCAACTCCATTTATTTATGTGAACCCAGAGAGGATAAAAGAATGATTCTCTAGAAACTCAAGTTTGACACAAAATATCAGGGAAAGACTGTGATTGGTCCTACTTGGTTTGAGACACACCTTAGACTGATCACTGGCATCAGCCACTGTGATCAGCTCTGCCTATCATTTACGCTGCCTATGAAGCTCTAGGATGACATCTACTCCCAAAGAAGGACAGTCAAAGAATCGGCCACAAGAGGATTCACCTGGGTCAGTGCTCAAAATCACCTCTCTAACAAGTGCTGAAACAACAAGTGGCCTCAAACCCAGTCTGTCTTCTGTAGCTGAAGTCCAGCAGTTGCTTTCCCAATAATGTCAGCCAAGCTGTTCTCTCAGAGTTTCAGCTTTTTAATTATTAAATGGAAAAAATAATATAAATTATCTCATACACTGGTCAACCGCCCTCTGTGAGATCATATATATGTGATCCTTGGAATACTTCCTGCCCAAAAATAGCAGCTCTAAGTCATTTCCACCCATGTTCAGGTCAAGAAAAAAAATATTCTCTTGAGCTGAGGACATTGACATAAGGACAAAAAGGAGCCATCCCTGAGCCACAAAGTGGTAGACGGAGAGCAATAGGTCATACCCCCACCACAGTTCCATGCCATTGGTCTGTAACCATGCCCTGGAAAAAAAACATTTCTAAAAGTGAGTAAAGTCCTGTGTCAAATGTAATTGTGGTGTTAGTAATTGGGTTTTCAGAATTCTTTCCTTTGCAAGTGACAAAAACCCAACTCAGTCTAGTTTGTACATACACACACAAATATTGTATTGGTTCTCATGACTTCAAAAATCTGCGAGCTTCAGTTACTGCTCAATCTGGGGATTTTAGGAATCATTTACGCTGCCTACAAAGCTCCAGGATGACATCTACTCCCAAAGGAGGACAGTCAAAGAAAGGGCCACAAGAGGATTCACCTGGGTCAGCCCTCAAAATCACCCCAAGGATATCTCTTTCTCCTTCTTCTGGCTCTGCTTCCCTACATGCACCAGCTTCCTTCTCAGGCAGGTTATCCCCAGAAAGTGGCAAAGATGGTCTTCAGTAGCTCCTAGCTTGCATTCTGTTAACATCAGTGAAATAACCCTAGAGGAAGAGCATTTCCTTATTCTCACAGCCCCAGAAAATATCCAGTATGTACTTTGTGGCCTCATCAGTTGCATGATGTGCCCATCCCTGAGCTATCTAGAGAGGGCAAGGGAATGAGATGGTCAGGGACAGAAGGGTCACCTCACTTCAAGTTCCTGGACTAAGTGGGGAAAAGCAGAGTATCTGAACCAGTGGGGATAAATGCTGGGAAGACACAGAACTGGATGCCCTACCACCATCATCATAATCACACCTAGACTGTGAAGCAGACACCAAGGTGGTCTTAGGTGTTTAAGTGATTTGCTGGGAGAATAGAGAAGGAGCAGCCAGATAAAGGCAGGGAAGTCTTCAGGCCAAGAGTTGGGTCTGCGCCATGCCTGCCAAGTTCATCTGCACTGTCAAGAACAGCAGGGTCTCCGTCTCCATTTGAGCTGAATAATATTTCACTCCACGTGTGGACCATGTGCTGTGTGCCCATTCATCCATCAGCGGACATTTGGGAAGATGGAGAATTGTTGTTCAACAGGTGCAAAGCGTCAATCATGCAAGATGAGTACGTTCTAGAAATTTGCTGGACATACCATGTCTAGAGCTAACGGTACTGTATTGTGTCCTTAAAATTCTGCTGAGGGGAGAGCTCATGTTCCATGTTCTTCCCATAGTTATTTTTTTTTAAAGATACATATCTGGTGCCTGGAAAAGGGGAGAGTGGGAAGTTGAGGAAGACTGCAGGATAGTCTCAGGATGCCTCAGCAACCAGAGGAGAGGCCTGGAGCAAAGGGTGAGGTCAGAGGAGGCACGCTGGGGCAGCACTTGCTCTGCTTGGACACTGGAGGGGAGAGCACTCTCGGCCGGAATATCCCAAGTGTCCCATCAGTGACTGGAGTGCAGTTAGAAGCCAGCTACATGTCCCACAGCAAGCTCTCTCAAAGGACGCCTGGCCTGCAAGTGTCCATGGCCACCACAGCGAAAGCCTGCTAACATAGGATCCATTGAATCCTACTTTTTTTTTTTTTTTTAGGTTTTATTGAAGTCTGGTTGGGAAACAAAAATTGTATATACTTAAGACGTACAACATGATGTGCTGATATACCTGTACGTTGTGAAATGATTGCTGCTATCAAGCTAATTGAGATGTCTATCCGCCCACATAGTTATACATCAAATTTGTAGAAACAGAGAGTTGAAGGGTTAGTTGCCATGGGCTAGGGAATGGAGGAAATGGGAGGAATTTTGGTTAAAGGGTACAAATATACAGTTGTAAGGTGAGTAAGTTTTGCAGAGCTAATGTACTGCCTGGTGCCCACAGTTAATGATAATGTACCATACTTGAAATTTGCTGGGAGAGTATGTCTCAAGTCTTCTCATGACAAGTAAATCCTACTTACATCCCCAAATTGTGTATCGTTTGTCTGCAACAAACCTCTTTTTCATCTCCTTTTTATGATAAAATTCTCTGAAAATGTAAATTATTGCTTTGAACTTACCAAAAACAATTACTCATAATTTAACAATTGAAATACTTTACTATGCATAAAGAGGACAGTACCATGTCCTAAAGACAGTATCTTTTTTATACCTTTAGGAACTTTAGATGGATAGATAGGTGATCAATAGATAAATAGATGATAGATAAACAGAAAGATGATAAATACAGTCTCCTTCTGTATAAACAGGCACAAATGTATTTAAAGGAAAAACACTTATTTTTTTTCTTTTGAGAGCAGCTGGTTGCACCACTTTTCTTTCTTTTAAAAAATGTCTTTTAAGTTAGTTATTGAAAATAACTACGACGGCGAGGTGGAGGATAAATCTTAGAATTCAACTCTTTTGTAAACAGAGGATAATTGCTCTGCCTCACTGAATCCCTGCAGTCTTGTTTTCAACAATTTAGGAAAGCTAAATTTAAAAATCATTCAAGTGGAGTCCAGCTAAAGGTTCAGTAAGTGTCCTCCTGAAAAAGTTTGGAAAATATTAGGAAAATATTTGCTTTTAATTTTCATTTAATGTTGCCAAGAGCAAAGATTGTGTGCTCTTCATTGGAATTTAATTATCAGAATGAGTTATTGGGGACTAACAGGTCCCACCAAAATTCAGAAAATTAGAGCACAGTGGTATTTAAGCAAGTCATCCATATTGCTTGGCAATCCCATTGCCATGTTTTTCACATTTCACTCATCTTGAGTATGCTGGATTCTCATATGTGCCCATTTGAGGATATGTGCCCATTTTTAGGATAACTCCTTGTATGTGTTTTCTCCAACAACAGGTATCTTTAAACCCCCAAATCAGGAAAATGTGTTGGAATCTGGAGCTCTCTCTTATGTGTGTATACCATGCATGCATACATACATGTGGTGCATACACGCATAGCTGTGTAAATATGTAAATCCATATAAAAACATAACTTGCTTTCAGGTTTTATTTTAGCAACTGATGTAGTTTGGATGTTTGTCCCCACCCCCCATGATCCCCGATCCCCAATTTGGGATCATGTTGAAATTTGATCTTCAGTATTGTAGGCACAGCCTGGTGGGAAGTGTTTGGGTCAAGGGGACAGATCCCTCCTAAAATAATGAGTTCGTGTTCAAAACACCCTTCTCTTGACATGTGAAAAGCTGGCTCCCCCTTCACCTTCTGCTGTGAGTAGATGCTTCCTGAAGCCCTCACTAGAAGGCAATCAGTGCCATGCTTCTTGTACAGCTTGCAGAACCATGAGCCAAATAAATCTCTTTTCTTCATAAATTGCTCAGCTGTAGGTCTTTCTGTGCAACAGTGGGAAACGGACTAATAAATCACCTTTTGTGATCTGTGTGTCACCAACCTGCACTATAGATCAACTGAATGAGCAGCTGGGTCACGGGTATCAACCCAGCTGCCTGTAAAACACCTTTGGAACTTACAACACTGACTCCCAGGACCCAGCACTGCCCAATTGAGTCAGAACTTGGGAGCATGGGTCCCCCGAGCATCAGCATTTTTAAAACTTCCCAGGTATTTAAATGGGTGGAGAACTACACCTTGTGGGCTGAGCTCCTACGCAATCTTACTTTTAATATAACCCATACATGTGTTTTTCTGGCAACTTCTGTAATGCCCGCTAGTTTTGGTCACATCCCATTTATTTATTTTGGTGTTCTTGGAATTGCCGGGGGTGGGCAGGGTCATCTTCATAAAAAGTTTTCCCAGACCAATTTTGTCAAGTGTTTTCCCCCACACTCTCCTCTAGATTTTTTATTGTTTCATGTCTTAACTTTGAATCTCTTATCCAGCAAGAGTCAATTTGGGTCAATGATGAGAGGCCTCCTCTGCTTCTTGGTCAGCTGGTCATCTTGCCTTCAGAGACTTAGGTACAACAATCTAGGCGAATGTGCTGCTGTGTGGTCTTGCTGAATCTGCTCTTTGTTTCTTGGCTTTGAGGTAGTATTCCTTTCAACCTGTTCAAAATGAAACCTGAGATGAAAAATGGAGAAATGGACCTCCTTGCCTCTTTGCCTGCTTGCTCTGGCAATAGAGGCCCGTTCACTGTCTAGAGCAAACGTATCTTACTCTGTAAGCCTAATCTTGCTCTTACTTTGTAAACCTACATTACCCTTCCTCAACAAGGAAGGGTAATGTAGGTTCTATGCTTTGTTCTATGCTTGACTTAAAAAAAAAAAGAAGAAGAAAGAAAGAAAGGAAGAAAAAAAAAAGAAAAATGGAAAAGTGTTTTTTTTAAAGCCCCAACATTCAGCAAGGGCCCAGAGAGGGTATTGTTTACATTGCCCTTTAACAGCAGATTTCCTGGTGCATTTGGCTTGCTTGCTTTCATTCGTACATGAATAAGGACCAAAATATGACTCTTGGGAAACCTTCTGGGCCTGCCGGAAGCCGTGGGCAGCCGCCAAGACTACCCACATCTGACTGCTATTGTGTCACGGCCACTGTAATGTAATTAGCCTCAGCTGCTCTGGACTTGTTTGGCTTTGGGTCCAATGAGGCAGTTGGCACAAAGAGCTATGAAGCGTTTGCGCATTGCTGGGCAGTGTCTGCTTCTCTTCCTTTAAAATATCGTAAAGTGAGGAGATAAAGTGCTCTTTGGATGTGAATGAATGTATCAAAAACTTAATCAAGGAAATGTATGCTTTGGGTATATTTTCCTATCAGTATGATAGAAAAGCCTGAAGCCAACGTGTTCATTTTATGAATCAACATTTCTCTCTCTCTTTTTTTCTCTCTCTCTGACCTTCATGATTGGTGGGCAGGTCCATTGCGCCTTGGCACTAAAGGTCTTCCTTCTAAAGGTTTCTCAGAAGCAAACAAGTTCATTCACACTGCGTCCTTCCTGCTTAGTTGTCATTCCCGATTGCAGAGCGTCACACTCCCAGTACCACTGGAGCCGTGACACCCTCTTCACCACCCTGGGGTCTCGGAATCCTGGTGACAGGTCTGTTAGCACTACTGACATATCCTTTCATGGAGAACCTGGCTGCTCGTTTGTAATTTCCTGAGACTAATAATGAGGAGGAAAGCTCTTTGTTAATTTAAAAATGTTATGCTACCAACAGGGAAGGAAACTGTGCATTACTACCTCATTTTATCAGACTCTTGAAAAACACATTCCAATAGAAGCCGGCATTAATTCAAGGAATGCTAATTCAATGCCCAACATTAATCCCTGCCAAATGCATACGTCTTGTACTGTGATTATACCCATACTATTCACCCACCACCCTGACGGTGCTGGCATATTTTTGTTCCTCAATTAGCCAAATCCCTCTGATGCAGATGGGATGTTCGCAGCCGTGAGTGGGTTAGTGTACATGACATATTATCTGCACTAATTAAGAGAACAGGAGCCCACTGTAGCATTTCTCTCTGCTGCTTACAATGTGTATCCCTTCCTTGGGTGTCCTCCGAGATGGGAGAGCTCCAAAGAGCCAAGAAATGCAAACAGAATCCTTGCTAGAAAAAGAGAAACTGAGGAAGAGAAGGGAAGCCATGCCCAAGGTCACAAAGCCACCAAAATATTTGTCATTGGCTTTGGAAGTCTACTGAGACAGATGCCACAGACAGGGTATGACTATGGATACAAAGATAGAAGTAGAGAGACAGTTATAAGATATTGACATCAGTGGGCTTGACTTCCCTATATGTTTTTCCTGGGCTAATTTTAAAGACATGTGACTCAAACAAAAGTAAAGGAATATATATTGGGAAAACCTACAAGTAGAGAAGCATCAGAATGGATGGAATCTGAGCCCCCAACATCTCACAAAGAGGCTTGGGTTGGGCATGGTTTCCTCTCCCCCCACCCCTAACACTCTCCGGTGGGACATCTGCCCCAAATGCTGCATAAACTTGCAGGGAAAATTGGAAGGGCAGGAGCACCCTATTCCAAGAGGAGCCCTCAGGCCAAACAATTGGCCACTTCACAATACTGTGCAAAGTGTGTTCTGTGCACCAGCCCAGATGTGTGTGACGGTCCTCAGTCAGATGCAGAAGAGGAGAGGGAGCATTCAGAACATGTATAGCAATTCAACATCCAATGTCATCACATTCTGCAGACACATTTTAATGGAATTTTGCACAACTGTCAGTCTATACTGGGTTGAAAATTTAAAAATCAAAACCAAAAAACTTTATCGCAGGCCAGATGCAATGACTCATGCCTATAATCCTAGCATTTTGGGAGGCTGAGGCATCAGGACTCCTTGAGCTCTGGAGTTTGAGACCAACCTGAGAGAGAGCAAGACTCCATCTCTACTAAAAATAGAAATACTAGCTGGGGATTATAATGGGAGGGGCTGTAGTCTCACTGACTTGGGAGGCCGAGCTTGGCAGGACGATCACTTGAGCCCAGCAGTTTGAGGTTACTGTGAGCTGTGATACCACAGCACTCTAGCCTGGGCAACAGAGTGAAACTCCATCTCAGAAACAAACAAATAACAACAACAACAACAAAAACCCTTTATCACAGGAGGATTAAAAAGCACTAAGAGAAATTGCATGCTCATGTTGGGATAGCTCAGAAAGGCTGAGCTAGTTCTTACTAAATTCTGAAAAGGTGGATGGAATCCAGAACATCTCACCTTCTCTCTTTGACCCCATTGATCCCACATGACTTCCCATAGAAGACAGTGTCTCAGCTGTCTCGATTTTTCAAATGTCAAAGTACATATTCCTCAGAAAATGAAAATGCTTCCAGGAACCCGTCATGTGATTTCTGAGAGTATTTGCATTATGGCCTCTGTGGATCTCTAAAGAGTATAAAGCATCATTAATAGAATCCAGACATGCTCCCACCTTCAGCCTTGTCAGGATGTGCTGACTTATCCCAAAGGTAAACACTCCATTTTCTTCCTGTCTCCCGCCCAGGATTAGCCAAAGAAGCAGTACTTAGCTGTAATGAGGTGGGGAAATGCAATTACATTAATAGCTTGCCCCAGAATTCTTCTTAGAGAGGAAACTAAGTTTGAAGGGATGTGTGTGTGTGCGTGTGTGTGTGGCGGGGGGTGTCCCTTCAAAGTGCCAGTGATAAAGCAGATGTCTACCCAAAGTCAAAGCAACTGCCAAAAATTGTGACAGCATATACTCACCAAATTACATATGAGAATGTTCACAGCAACTTCATTCATAATCACCCAAGACTAGAAATGACCCACATGTCCATGGATAGGGGAATAAACATGTTATATGCTTATACTGTAGACTAATGCTCAACAACAAAGAAGGATGAACCATGGCTGAATGTAAAAGCACAGGTGTATCGCATAGGCCCAAAGGTGAGCAGATGATTTATGGTGAGAGAAGATAATGGTTAACTGGGATGGGAATTATGGAGACTAGGAACCAGGGATATTTGGGGAGAGCTATAGAGGTTCTGTATTTTGACTTCATGCAGGAGTATGCTGGGGTGCACAGGTGCAAACTTTCATTGAGTTGTATAATTAAGATTTGCACTCATTAAGGCATTAAGGTATAACTCAATATTTTCAAAAGTAGAGGTGCCTGTGCATACAGGTTAGTTTTGGCTGTCCTGGATGTGGATGGAATCCATTCTCATGAGGTCCAAGGAGCTCTGTCCTTGCTGTTTTGGGAGGGGCAAAGGCAGAGCCAAGGAGTGGAGCAACAAAAGAGCATGAGGGCATGTGAGGGCCACAAATCCCCCCCGGAGGCCTGGAAGCCTGCATAAAATTAAACAATTTATGGAAAACTCACTGTGAAGGTATTGGCTTTAGTCTTTCCTAGGAAAACAGAACCAACAGGATATACATAGCTATACATCGGAGGAGATTCATTGTGAGAATTTACTCACATGATTATGGAGGCTGAGAGATCCCATGAACTGTTACCTGTGAGCTGGACACCTGGGGAAGCCAGTGGTTGGTTCCAGTCTAAACCCAAGGCCCAAGGACCCAAGGAGCTGATGCCGTAACTCTCAGTCTGCATCCGAAGGCCCAAGAACTCAGGTGTCAGTGTCCACGGGCAGATGATAGTGGATGTCACAGCTCAGAAGAGGGAGAATCTACCCTCCCACCACCATTTTTAATGTATTTTTTATTAAACCACAACTGTGTACATTAATGCATTTGGGGGGTACAATAGGCTATGAAACCCTCCACTGTTCTGTTCAATAAGCCCCACCCTCACTGGGGAGGATGAATCTGCTTTACTCACTCTTATAATTCATATGCTAGTTTCTTCCAGAAACACCCTCACAGGCACCCCCAGAAATAACATCTTTCCAGCTGCATAGGCATCCCTGAGCCCAGTCAAGTTGACATGCGAAATTAACCATCAGAGCATCCTTTGTGAAAATCAGAGAAATATCACTTTCTGAGTTGGCTCAAGATTGACTCCAGAGAGCCTGTGGAGACAGACAGACAGAAAGGGAATAGCATGCCCAGAAACCATGGGATGAGCAGAGGCAGAGCCTACAGGACTTGAAGCTTCTGCAATGGGGCTAGGAGACGCATGTCTAAGAAAATAAATACAAAATTATGTGCATACAATTAGTGAATATTTATGTAGATTGAGAAATCAAGTTACAAACTGTCAAAAATAGGAAAATACTACAAATGCAACAAAATCTACAAAATAGGGCAGAATGCTTTTATTCAGTAAATACCTTGTTTGGCTTTAATCCATTATGGCAATGATTTATAACTGCTTTATTTAGTAAAGAAATGGAAAGATACTTCACTCTTTTTAGCATAGTAGATCAACTTTTTCATTCTGGATGGTTTAGAAAAGTTTCTTTCAGCTTTACAAATCTATGTTTCTAATGTCATGTATGTTTCTATGAGTGTCCTCAAATTGGGGAAAAACATATCAAGTGTCTTTCTTATGGGAACTGTGAGAATTCGGGGCCTTTCAAGTTTTCTTACAAAATGACTAATTTTAAATGCTCTTCGAATTCCCAGCAGTCCTTAACCTTAACCAGTTTGTCAGGAATGTCTCTTGGGCGTGATGTGCTATGATTTTTATTAATGTGTTATCTTTGTCACTGTCAGTATTTCATGTCAAATAAGCAAGATATTTAAACAACAGAAATTCTGACAAAATCTATACTGCATAATTCCCAGTAAAGAGGGAAATGTAGATTGTGTTTATTATTTTATATGCCGCCTTCCCAAGTGCATTTTGGAGCAGAGGAATTTCTGTTTTATAAGCATAGATGAGAGTAGAATCTTCCACTTGCAGTTCTACAAAGCACGTGATGGGAACAGCTTTCTGCAGTCCTGTTTCTGACTCCCTAGAGAGTTTTTGCTCCATTGAGGTTTAACTTGATCCTTCAATAGATATTTGTTGGGCATCTATTAGATGCCCTATGGCAAGTCTTAGAGGTGCAGAGACCGATCAGTCAGGGATCCTACTCTTCATCCAGCAGCAAACTCACAGGTGCCAAAGCCAGGTGGCCCTGCCAGGTCGTGGGTGCTGCATGTTACTCTCATGTCATTTCCACAACGCTCACTTTCCTTTCCCCCACAGTGTCAGGAATGTCTGCTGTATACAAGGTACTCAAAGATGAGCGCCTAGTATTTAGCCCAAAATGATACGCTGTTAGCTCTGGACAAGCATGGGACTCAAACAGTAAATTTATGGTAAGGATGCAATTAAATTAATGCCATCCAAACTTAGGGTCACCCAGCATTGTTCTGCAGCGGTGACCACAGAGACAAGGGATGGCTCTCTCAGGCTGCCCGAAAAGAGCAGGCCCAGAGCCCAAGTCCTCTCCCTTTACTTCTCCACCCCACCCTTCCAGGTACACTTAGAGCCTTGCCCATCCCCCACCCTCCATATCTAGCCCATGGAGCTCCACCTTTATGGAGGTGGCATTTGTTGGCTCCACCTCTAACAATGTCAAGCCTATTTAATCTGCACGATGTTCAAACCACCAATGTAAATCTCTCCTGAGTACTTGCAGCCACTTTTGAGCAGGGCTTTCCTCTTCCACTATTTTTTGGGTTTGTGTGTGATGTGGCTGCTGTGGAGCAGCATGGTGCTATCTGTGTTTTCCTGTGACTGCATCTCCCTGTGTGGGCTCTAGGAAAGGATGTGCTTCCTTGCCTGGTCCAACTTCCAGAGTCTTTCCACTTCTGTGGGCTTCTGGCCCCACCCTCCGTGTTCAAAGCCTGCAACAGTGACCATGAGTCCACCTCACAGTGATATAACCTCGCCTGGCTTCCATCTTCACCTCTCCTTTCCTCATGGATCCTTCTGCCCCCTTCTTCTAATTTTAAGGACTCTTGGCTCCACTTGGGTGATTTAGGATAATACACCTATTTTAAGATAAACTGACTAGCAAACTTTAATTCTATCTTAATTTTTATTTTCTTTTTTGTTTTTTGAGAGAGTCTCACTATGTCGCCCTCAGTAGAGTGCTGTAGCATCACAGCTCACAGCAACCTCAAACTCTTGGGTTTAAGTGATTCTCTTGCCTCAGCCTCCTGAGTAGCTGGGACTACAGGCCCATGCCACAACACCTGGCTATTTTTTGGTTGCTATTGTCATTGTTGTTTAGCAGGCCCAAGCTGGGCTCGAACCTGCCAGCCTCGGTGTTATGTGGCAGGTGCTGTAAATTATGTGCCATGGGCGCCAAGCCTCTGTCTTAATTTTTCTTTGCCTTGTAACTTACCTAAGATACCACAGGTTCCAGGGATTAGGACAGAGACATCTTTGGGGAGACATCATTCCATCTACTAAAGGGCCCTATCATTTTATTCGTGTTAGAATTTTTATATTATTTTTTATTTTTTATCTTGAAATAATTTTAAACTAACAAAATTTCAAAGCAAGTCCAGAAACAACAAAAATGCAAATTTAAAAAAATTTTTTTAAAAAGTACTGAGAGTTCATATGTATTTCTCATGTCATTACTCATGTTGACAATCTAGATAATATTAATACAATTATCAAAACTAGGAAATAAGATTGACATTATTGTGTCTATCTATATTATCAACTAAACAACAGGCCAGTTTTTTACTTGATGTACTTTTTCTGTTTGAGGATCCACTCTGGGAATCACAAATTGCATTTAATTGTTGTATCTCTTAAGTCTCCACCACTCTATGACAATCCATCAGTCTTTCCCAATTTTTCATAACCTTGGCACTTTTGAGGAGTGCTGGTCAGCTAGATTGCAGAATGTCCTTCAATTTGGATCTCTCTGATGCTTTCTTGGGATTAGACTGAATTTATGCTTTACTACTGAGCTTCCAGATATTTTTCCATCTCCTCTACATTTTCATATTTCTGGGAATAGAGGTTTTTGTAGTAATTGTTGAGTTTTTTTATTATTTCAGTGGTCTCTGTTGTTATTTCCCCTTTTTATTTCTGATTATAGTTATTAGAGATCTTATTTTTTTATTTCTGGTTGGCCTAGCCAAGGGTTTATCAATTTTATTAATCTTTTCAAAGAATCAACTTTTTGTTTCACTGATCTTCCAAATAATTCTTTAGTTTTCAATTTTACTTATTTCTGCACTAATTTTGGTTATTTATTTTCTCCTGTTGGGTGTGGGATTAGATTGGTCTTCTTTTTCCAGTTGCTTGAGATAGTTAATTAGGTTACTGACTTGCTCTTTTTCTGTTCTCTTGCTGAAGGCATCCCTCTAATGCTATAAATTTCCCTCTAGAGACCGCCTTTGCAGTATCCCACAGGTTTGATAGTTTGTGCCTTCATAATCTTTTTGTTCCAGAAATCTAATGATCTCCTTCTTTATTTCATCTATAACATAATTATAGATGAAAACAGTTTCAAGTGAGTGAGTTATATTGAGCATCCGGAAAGAATAATGCAACTTCTGGAAATCCCACGGGGCCTGGCAAGTTGTCAATGAAACATGAATTAATGTTGAGAAATATTTTGATATACGCATGCTTCTAATGAGTGTGCTAAAATCATGTGAAATATTCCTCATCAGTGTTAACAAATATTTGGTAGGCTAATCATGTCAATGGATTAATGAGGATATGAAAGCATTTCATTAACAAAGCTGAACATTGCTTCAAGGCATCCCTTGGATTCTCAAGCTTGGTTTTTATTTAATTAAAATCCATCACTTTTTTGGCTCAGCACCTGTGGCTCAACAGGCTAAGGCACCAGCCATGTACACCTGAGCTGGTGGGTTCAAATCCAGCTTGGGCCCACCAAACAACGGTGGCTGCAATCAAAAAATGGCCAGGCATTGTGGCAGAGACAGAATCAGCATAAGGTTATTTAGTTTCCATGAATTTGTTTGAGTATGAAGATTTCTCTTGCTATTGAGTTCAACTTTTATTCCATGATGTTCTGAGAAAATACAGGGGATAATTTATATTATTTTGAATTTGTCGAGGTTAGCCTTGTGTCTTAATATATGATCAATTTTGGAAGATGATCCATGGGCTGATTAGAAGAATGTGTACTCAGTTTTGTTAGGATAAATGTTATGCAAATGTTTGTTAAGTCCATTGTTCTAGGGTCTTATTTAAATCCATTATTTCTTTGTTTAGTTTCTTCTTGGAGGATCTGGCCAGTACTGCCAGTGGGGTTTTAAAACCTCCAAGTATAGGGCAGTGCCTGTGGCTCAAAGGAGTCAGGTGCCGGCCCACTATGCTGGAGGTGGTGGGTTCAAACCCAGCCTGGGCCAAAAACTGCAAAAATAAAATAAAATCCTCAACTATTATAGTGTGGGAAGATATATTGTTCAGATCAGTTAGGGTTTGTTTTATATATCAAGGAGCATTCTTATAGGGTATATAAATGTTAATTATTGAAATCTCTTCATATTGTGACTTATGCTTTGCTATCAAAAGCAAGGTCATGATCCATAGACTAATTCCTGGTGAGGTGGACATGGATCCAGTTGATTAAGGTGCTATCTGCCAGGTTTCCCTCCTGCAAAGCTACTTTCTTCCTTTGTAATTAATCTGACACCTGCAAATATCTTGCTTCTTCTCCAAGTTCCACTCACCAACGTTTACATCCACCAATGTAAGCCACTGTTGCCTATGGAGTCCATTGCTCATCATGTAGTTATAATGGCATCTTAAAAATGTAAATTTAGCCAATCACTCCCATACACAAACATCTGAATGGCCTTATGCAGTGCTCCTAATAAAATATAATTTCCTTGCCACGGCCACCCAAGCCTTGTGTGATCTGACCTCTCCAACCACCTCTCTCTCAGTTTGGGTTCAGCCACAATGTCTTTCATTTGTTTTATTTATCCCAAGATGTCAAGTTCATTTGCCCCATTTTAATTTTGCACTTGATTTTTCCTCTTCCTAAGTACTGTTAGCTCAGGGTCTTCCTAAGGTTGACAAATGGCCTAAGAGTCAGGTCTCAGTTACAATGTCACCCCCCTGCCCTGTCCCCTGCCTCTCCCACATACCTCTATAGCATGTTTCTCTATTTTATTTTTCTCAGAGCCCATACATTGTTTGAATTTATGTCTGTTTCCCTGACAAAGCATTCATTGGCTTCTTGAAATCAGGAACTATCTCTACCACCCACTGCTTTATCTCTAGCACCAAGGACAGCTCCCAACTCACATAAGGTTTGCATCAAATATTTGTTGAATGAATAGATGTCTTTACCCTTTTATGGTCCTATTTATAGCTATCGTCAATGCTGGATTTGGATTAATTTTTTTCTTCAGGCAGGGTCTCACTCTGTTATCTCAGGCTGGAATGCAATGGCATCATCGTAGTTTGCTACAGCCTCCAACTCCTGGACCCCAGGGTTGCTCCAGCCTCCCAAGTAGCCAGGACTACAGGTGCATGCCATCACACCAGCTAATTTTTCTATTTTGTTGTAGAGGTGGAGTCTCACTATGTTGCCCAGGCTAGTCTTGAACTGGCTTCAAGTAATCCTCCTGCCTTCACTTGCTGGGATTCCAGGTGTGAGCTGCCACACCCAGCTGGATCAATTTTATTGATCCACATGACCGTTTTTAGATTTCAACGTGGCTCCTAATTCTAGCACCTTCAGATTTGGCAACTAAGTCCCTTCATGTATATTCTTCTCAATATCAGTATTTCCACTGTTGGAGTTCTCCTGATCATTTTATTGGCCCCAACAGCAATCTCTGGCCAGAGCACTCACCCTCCTCATAAAACAGCCAATGGGATGTGGTTAAAAGATAAGGGAAACATAGATTTCATTATTCCTCTTTTGAGATGGATGTTTGGGGGGCAGGTAAGCCTTTTCTAAGAATAGTGCATTTGTCAGAGCAGCAAGACAGCCCTGAGGAAGACCTACTGTTGGGGAAAGAGAGTGAGTGGGGCACCAGCAGCTGAGCAACAGAAAGGGGCATACTGCACACTCTTTGGGGTTCTCTCCCTTGGGGCCTGTGAGGTGCCCACCTGTGTGAATTATAGCATGGCACTACATCCAGGGCTCTTGCAGCAAAAACAACAGGCTCTGTGCGACTCAGAGCCATGCCTGGACTGGCCAGGACATTCACTCCCTGGTTCCATGGCCTGTTTCATCCGAGGGCATTTCACCAAAGATCTTTTTTCAGTATCAAAACAGCTGTGCCAGGTATGTTTACCTCTGATGTTAGCTAGAAGCAGCAGTGTTTAATTCACTGCCCTTCAAAAGTCCCTCATGTTGATTGTTAAATGCAGACGTTATCCGAGAACACATGCAGTTGCCATGGGCCGCCAGCCGCTTTGTGACCCTGTGTCCACATGTCACTGGAATCTGGAGCTGTCCCCGCCTCCTCCCTGGAGTCAAGCACTGCAGAAGAGAAGCTGATGAAAGAGGGACACACTATCCTTGCCCTGGAGCAGCACTGAGACTGGAGATGTGGCACTTCTTGGTCACCAAGTACTGAATCAAACTGTTCCAGGGCTGCAAGGAGGCTGCCCGCGTCTGCTTCCTATTCTAGCTGCAAAGGACATTTCATCACAATTCAAAGCAGCACGTTTCCCATCTCCATCCCCTATGTTTAAAGGAGAATTGGTGATAATTTTCCATTTATCTAACCATTATTGTCAAAATATGGCTTCGATTCTTAGACTTTCGAATAGTAGAAATCTGAAACTTTACTGGGATGAATTTTGAACTTCCAGGAAGCTACATTTTTAAGGAAAAAGCACAAAATATGGAAAACTGTGCACTTCAGAAGAAAATACACTCTTAAGTGCTTGTATATGCACAGATGGTCTCTGAAGGAGGCACAAAAGACTGAACAGTGATTACTTTCAGGGTGCAGAACCAGGGAGCATGAGCCAGGACAGGAGGGGCTTCACTGCACATGCTTCCTGCTCTTTGGTTTGACTTCCATTTTTCATGACAAAAATAATTAATGTTTGGAAACGAAATCTTCACTGAGGTATTCAGATTTTAATAGCCAATAGGAAATAGTCATAAAATATGACAAAGCTTTGTGAATTAAAGAGAAAAGTCCTTGAAAAAAGTTCTTTAAAAAAGGCATCCAGTCATCGGTCCTTAGTATATTCCCATTCATTGCGGGGGAGTCTGAGATCAGACTGTTGCTTCCGAGTTTCTGCCCACTTTTAAGGGGTGTTTTCTGAGTTTGTTTTGGGGGCTGAATGTGTAAAAGTGCAGTCAGGTAAAAGGCTGCTTGGGCTGATACCCCTAGTTAGGACTGTGGACCACGCCCTTGAGTTCCCTTTGCCTTGGTCTCATAAAATATTCATCATAGTAATACTTTCCTCATCGGGTTGTTATGGAAATTAAATAAACTGATACATGGAAAACACTTAGAATAGTGCCTGGAGCATGGTTAATACTATATAAAGGTTAGCTTTGGTGGTGGGGGGAGCCAAAATTAATACTTTATTACTTATTAAAGTATTTACGAAAGCCTAGGTTCCACTAGTGTTACTTTTGGTGGTGAATATTCTCTGGGCTTGACTAATGCATAACAACGTGTATTCATCATTATAATATGATACAGAATGTTTTCATTGCCCAAAACATCCCATTCTCTGCCTGTTTATTCTCTCCCCTCTCCCCCTGAACGTCTGGCAATCACTGACCATCTTCATGCCTCTACAGAATGTGATAATAATTGGAATTTAACAGAATCTAGCCATTTTGGATTGGCTTCTTCCACTTAGTGATATGGATTTAAGGTTCTTTCCTGTCTTCTCTTGGCTTGGTAGCGTATTCTTATCAGTGAATATTGACCATTGTATGGACATACCACAGTTTTTGTTTGTTTGTTTGTAGAGACAGAGTTTCACTTTATCACCCTCAGTAGAGTGCTGTGGCATCACACAGCTCACAGCAACCTCCAACTCCTGGGCTTAGGTGAGTCTCCTGCCTCAGCCTCCAGAGTAGCTGGGACTACAGGCACCCACCATAATGCCTGGCTATCTTTTTGTTGCAGTTCCTCTGGGGCTGGGTTTGAACTCACCACCCTCGTTATATGGGGCCAGTGCTCAACCCACTGAGCCACAGGCACTGCCCAACATACCACAGTTTTTATCCATTCATCTACCAAAGGATATCTTCGTTGCTTCCCATTTGAGGCAATTATGAAGGAAGATACTATAAACATTAGTGTGCAGGTTTTGGGGGGTGGATGTTTTCAGCTTTGGGTAAATGCCAAGAAGTGCAATTACTGGATCATATAGTAAGAGTATATGCAATTGCCAAACTGCCTTCCACAGTGGCTGTACATTGTGCATTTCTACCAGCAGAGCAGAGAATGAGAGTTCCTATTGCTCCACATCCTCATCAGCATTTGCTGGTGTCAGTATTTTGGATTTTTGCTATTCTAATAGGAGGCAAAGGTACTTTTAATTTGCAACTCCTTGATGACATACAATCTTGAGCATCTTTTCATATGCTCATTTGCCAAGTCGTGGGAAGGTCTGGTGTCCCAAAAGTGGCAGGGGGCACTCAAAGACTTAGGCTTTGATGTCCTAGAGACCCATGGAGAAGAATCTTGATCAGCCAGGCTGCCCTTTGTGGTGGAAACTGAACACAGAGCAGCCCTACTGTCTTCCCCCCGGCTTTGGAATCTGTCCCAGTGACCTCTCCACATTAGTAGGGATGGTACTCGCTTGCTCCTTTTACAGCTGTGTCATAATCCAGAGCTCACTGAAGCTGCTGGCTTAGCCAGTGCCTGGTGACTCCAAGGGAGGGGACAGTGTGGCCCACAGGCTGACCTGTAGCAACAAGGGGATGTGGGAAGAGGCCAGGACCCCAGCTGGCTGTGGCTTACAGGGGGTGCTTTGATAGCAGAAGAAAAACTGGAGAAGTTTGGTAGATAGTCTTATGGAAAAGAGCTGGAGATCCTATTTTGCCAGTAAATACTGACTGAGAAAATATTGTAGACACAAGTCTCAGAGCTGCCATGTGCTTTTCAGCTTACCAGACTAATTGCAAAAGCAGAAAAGAAACCCAGCACACTTATTGCAGGAGAGCTTATTTCCAGAAGAGAAGCTGAACAAGAAAAGTCCATGATGCATTTGGCAAAAAAGTCAGTGACATGATGATTTAACATTGTTTTCCATTTTTATCAAGTCAAGAACTGTCTTCCAGATGTGTCACGTATGATTGTGCACTACAGGACTCTGGTAGAAGGCTGCCAGTCACACAGATGCCTCAGTCTGGAGGAAGCTGCTCCACTCCTCTCTAGGAGCAATGACCTTGGTCCTATTCTGCCAGCAGGATACACTGGCACAGGGGTCAGGATTGGCCGTTCTCTGTTACCAAGGGTACTGCAAGCACAGAAGAGGATGCAGATGACCTCCTGAATATAGATGGACCACTTCGTGTTGCTTTATGCCACTCACATTTACGAAGACAGGACAAGGATTCATGAAGAGAAGAAAGCTTCTAATTCCATCCAGGTTATTAAAAAAGATAGAAGATCTCTACCTTTTTATGACTGAGTAATAGTAATATTCTACATATACTACAGTTGATGGTAAATTCCCTCCTAATGGTACATTGCCCTAGCATATTACACAGTTCTTTGGTGAAGAACACAACTACAGCTCAGACTTTAGTATTACAAAAGCCAACTCTGTGGCCCCATAGTAATCAGAAATTTTTTTTTAAATGCATTCTTAAGGACCAGGCATGGTGGCTCACACTTATAATCTCTAGCACTTTGGGAGGCCAAGTGGGTGGATTGCCTGAGCTCAGGAGTTTGAGACCAGCCTGAGCAAGAGCAAGATCTTGTCTCTAAAAATAGCTAGGGGGCGGCACCTATGACTCAGTGAGTAGGGTGCTGGCCCCATATACCGAGGATGGCCTGGTCAAACTGCAACAAAAAAGAACTGGGTGTTGTGGTGGGCACCTGTAGTCCCAGCTACTCGGGAGGCTGAGGCAAGAGAATTGCCTAAGCCCAAGAGCTGGAGGCTGCTGTGAGCTGTGACATTACGGCACTCTATCGAGGGTGAAAAAGTGAGACTCTGTCTCTTAAAAAAATAATAATAATAATAAAATAAAATAAAAAACAAAAATAGCTGGCCATTGTGGCAGGCACCTGTAGTTTCAGCTACCTGGGAGGCTTAGGCAAGATAATCGCTTGAGCCCAAGAATTTAAAGTGAGACTCTGTCTCAAAAAAAGAAATGCATTCTTGTTTCCTTATCTGTCTACATCAAAAGCAGATGATTTTCCTCTTCCTCCTCACTGAGGGCAAACAGTCACACACACATCATGATCCCCATCTTCCCTCCACAAATCCCCTCAACTGTATAACAAAATCATAATACAGTGTCACAAAGTTGTTCAGAGCTTAAATGAACACACCTTTTTTAATGTTTTAAAGCTTTAATGTATTTGGTTTTAAAAAATTGATTTCATTAATGATCCCTTGCAGTTAAACTATGAGTCTTGATTTTTTTTTTTCAGATTAACATAAGGGTAACATAAGATTAGGTTACATTGATTGCATTTATTTGGTCAAGTCCAAGTTGTAGTTGAGCTCTTCACCCACGGGTGTGTATATACCACTATGTTATGCCCTTTAGGTGAGAGCTCACCAATCCCCCTTCTTCCTCCCCTAGCCTCTTTCCCTTCTCCTCCTACTCTCTCCACTTGAATTTAATTGTGTTGCTAGGTATATAACCAGAAGAAAAGAAAAACCATTTTGTCATAACGACTTTTACCCTAGAATGTTTATCTCAGCGCAATTCATTGCCAAGACATAGAAAACAACCCAAGCTCCCGTCAACTCACAAATGGATAACTGAAGTGTGACATATGTGTTCTATGGAATACTAATCAGCCATACAGAAAGATGGAGGATTCACATCTTTTGTATTAAGATGGATTTAGAGAACATCTTCCTAAGTAAAGTATCTTGAGAATGGAAAAGCAAGCATCCCACGTTTTCAATACTAATAGGAAACTGGTAGATGAACAACTACAGATCCACACAAGGGAATGTATTTTTTTTAAGTGTTTAGAAGAGTGTTTCTCTATAGGAAGGCATTTTTCTGTCCAGGGGACCCTTGGCAACATCTGGAAAGATTTTCAAGCATCACAATTGGGGGAAGGGTGGGCTAACTACCCCATGATGCACATGACAAGCTCCTACAACAAAGAATCTTCCAGCCCAAAATGTGAACAGGGCAGTGAGTGGAAAACCCTGGCCTGGACCTCCCCTGGCACCGGGCAAGTACCACTTGGGTTGGTTGGTTGTTAAAATTATTTCCTATTAGACTTCTAGTTACTGACTGCGAGAGGACAGCTGTGATCTTATGACACAGACCGCATGGAGGATAATTCTGAAAAGAAAGAGGACATTTGCTGAATGCATTCATTGTTCCTCCCACCCCAAAAAGGACTTAATGTGGAAATTGGGGGTTGTATAAAAAGGTTTCATTCTCATTCAAAGATAACAGAGCTTCCTGGAAATTTAAATTTATGACGTTAGAAGAAATAGACTATAGACTATAGACTATGCGTGGAATCTTCTGGCATGGGTGATTCCAGGCCCGGGAATCTACCTGTTCCACATGATACGTGTGAGGCCCCTGTGGCAGGTGTCTCCTAAGAAGGGCCCTCGCCAGCCTCAGGGGGTGCTGGGAGCAGACACTCTCCAGCCCCGGGAGCCTCACGTTTCAAGGTGAGTCGTGCTCTTCCTGGGCTCATGACGACTAGGATGATGGTTCCAGAGTCTGGCCGTTTCCTCCAAGGTGGGGCACCTGCACTGGCATCCAGGCTGTGCTCCAGACCATTCAGGGGAGCTGGCAGATGTGTCCTCAGCCCTCTGTCTTGATCGAAGAGCTCCGTTTCCTTTCTCCGTCACAGACATCAGTCCCTGACTCATCCTCCATCTCAGCATCTGCTTCCCGGACACGTCACAGTCACATCACTGTATCCTGTGAGCTGTGAGAGGGCAGGCCTGGGAGCTGAAACCGCCTGGATCCAAACCCCAGATCCAGCCCCGGGGGCCTAGCTGTGTGAACCTGAGCAGGCCCCACCGTGCTGGGCTTTCTCACCTGTACAATGGGTGTTGTAATAATTCCTGTCTTGGTGGGTTCCTGTCAGAATCAACCCAGTCAATGCACATGAGTGCTCAGGAAGGCTGCTGGGAAGACAGATGTCCTTGTGCCAGTGTTAGCCATCCCTGACGTCTGCAGCCACCTGCTCTCAGAGCCAGCTGTCCCTCGAGTCCCCTGCTAGCCTCCCCTCCAGTCAGGCTGGTGGCGTCCCCTCCGGGAACTGGACAGCAGTCCCTGGGGAATGAACGGGTGACTGAATTCCTCTGTAGAGCTGACACTGTAATTTGTAGGCTGCCACGGCAAAATATCACAGACCTGGTGGCTTAAGTAGCAGAAATTTATTTTCTCACAGCTTAGGAGGCTGGGCATCCAGGCGTCCACAGATTTGGTTTCTCCCGACACCCCCTCCTTGGCTCGGGGACAGCCACCTCCTCACTGTGCCTTCTGTCTGTGCCTGCGTGTCCCTGGTGTCTTGTGGGTCCTAATCTCCTCTTCTCAACAGGACACCAGTCCTGTCACATTAGGGCGCACCCTAGAGACCTCATTTTAACTTAATTACCACTTTAAATATCCTGTCTCCAAAGACGGTCAGATTCTGAGGTGCTGGGTTTAGGACTCCAACCTGTGAATTAGGGGGGACATAATTCAGTCCATAACAGGGTCATTTGGTGCTAAAGTCAACTCTTGTTCCCTCTGCACACTGAGAGTCACTTCTGTCCCTGCCCAGAAGGGCATACATGGCTCTTCCTCCTCAAGTGTGTTCACTTAAGCCAGTGGTTCTCAATCTTCCTAATGCCGCAACCCTTTGGTACAGTGCCTCGTGTTGTGGTGACCCCCAACCATAAAATTATTTTCGTTGCTACTTCCTAATTGTAATTGTGCTAGTTATTAATCATAATGTAAACATCTGCTATGCAGGATGTATTTTCATTGTTACAAAGGGGTTGTGACCCACAGATTGAGAACTGCTGACTTAAACCTTATCTCGCTCTCAGCTAAAAGGACCGCTTGTACATTAACAGAGACAGGCAAATTTGTTTCCCCCCAAATTAGCTTGTTGCAATGGGCAAAAGTTCTCTTCCAACTAATTAGCCTGAGGGAGCAGGTCCCTCCTGGCTTTAGGACACTGAGGCTCAGTTTTCTCATCTGTAAAATGGAGGCCTCAGTCCCTCTGCAGTAGATTATTGTAAGGATTAAATGGAATGAGGTGTTCACATAATGATAGTGATCAGCCACTATTATTATGGTCACCACTATTATTAATGCGACCGTTTCAGAACAGGTTAAAGACCGATCATGGAACGTTCCTCCCTAGTTTGAAGATTGGGTGCAAGCATTCCTGCCTGACATCCGCTCTGCCAAGTTCAAGGGAGAACAAAAAGACAGGATTTGAGTATGCTCAGCTTTCATCTTGGAGGAAAAAAAAAAAGGAAAGAGAAAAAAAAGATTAGAAGAACATAAATTTTACCATGCATGTTGGTGATATTTAAATAAGATTTAAATTCATGCAGCATTTAAACAGAAAAGAAAGAAATGGCATTAAATTCATATAAGTACCGGATTATGCAACCGGAGTCAGAAATATTAACTCTATTCCCCAGAACAGAATGGCGCGACTGGCTGCAAATGGATTATGAAGGGGGTTCAAGAGTTTTAATAGATCATCTCTTCGAACCATCAGCATTGTAAAGTGGTAGTTAATAAATTATTTGACATGTACAGTTAGTCTCACTTTCACAAGAAGTAATGAACAGGTCTTGCTGGCTCACCTAGACCGTTACCTTTCTCCAGTTCATTTCTGGAAGGGAGTTTGGAATGTTTAACAAACTGATGTGATGAGGAGGGTGCACGCCAGGGTGCTGGAAGGAGCAGCCCTGCCCCATCTGACTCTTGCAGGAACACATTTCGGCTTCTCTCTGCAGCCCAGGCTGTGTTTGGGGCCTGGGTCCACACTTGAGGGTCTAGGCTTATGTCTTTGCAGCTGAATTCCAAACCAGTTAAGGTTACAGTTTCCCAAAGCTTAGGTGAGCTTGGGTTAGGTTTCTGGAGCTCAGGTGACCTTATGTAAGGTTTCCAGAGGGCAAGTGACCTTTGGTAAAGTCCCTGGAGCCTAGGTGAGCCTCAGAGCCCAGACGAGGTTAGATGAGAGCCTCAGAGATGAGGTGAGTGCTTAAATAAGGGTCTCAGAGCTCAGATGAGTTCAGGTAAGATTGCTGGAGCCCAGGTGAGCTCACTAAGGGCCTCAGAGCTGAGGTGAGCTTAGTTAAGAGCCCCAGAGTCCAGGGGAACTCAGCATCAGCATCCACAGCAGTTAGGCAGTGTGTGCACCAGCTCCACAAAGGACATCTGGTCGGGGTGCACCAGCATCTGCCAGGCTGGGCAGCATGTGCCTGGAGACCACCTTTCCTGTCACTCGAGCTTCTCGTCTCTTGAGACCCTTGTGAACTGAAGGAATGTCAACTGCAGGAAGAAATGGTGAAGATGAAGCTTCTCCCTTCCTGGGTTAACATGAGCACATGTATCAAAACACCAAAGAAAAATCAGCTCCTAAACTGCCAGGTTTTGAACTGCATCCTCCTCTGCCTCATTTCCCTCATCTGATGGATGGCACGGTTGATCAAGATGACCTCCAATGTTCATTTGTGCCCTAACATTCTAAAATTTGAAAGAGGCAGCCAAAGTCAATGCAACCCAATGTGGATTTAACAAAAGAAAAAAAGAACATATATAAACCCACAGAACTATAAATTCCAGAAGAAACTGCTTCAGGCATGGCTGGATCCAGGCACTAAAGTAATGGCATTACAACGTACTGTTTTACCATCACTCAATTTTTGTTGGCTTTAATCTCAATTAGATTCTTTATGTGGTATCTTCTCTCAACTCCGGTGTTAGAGCCACCTAGCTTACCAACACTCATAGAAACTAGACACCTCCATCTGAACACCTGCAGTTACTGTCTGATTATAGCTCTCATTGGCCTGGTGTGGGTCACCTGCTTACTTTTATATTAATCACTGTGGTCAGGGGGCCACAGTGGCCAGACTTGAGTAATGCCAGCCCTTGGGGACCGGGATTTGGCCTCAGTAAAGCCACATGGTCCTAGAGCAGAGGTGGGCGTTTGCCCACAAGGGGGCAGCATGTGCTTATGAAAATATAGAAATGAGGCTGGATAGACCAGCAACACCGCCCACCATGTACCTCTGCACCCTGGGTGATCAGAAGGTGCTGGGGGAATCCTACGTGCACTGGGGCAGCTTTTCCCTGGGGAGGCATTATCAAGTATGTTGTCTATGGCTGTGTTTACATGGTAAGAAAACCGAGTAGCTGGTAGTCTGTAGCTCCTTAGATCATGAGCTAATAATTCTAAACAAAATCAATCTGTAAGACACTCCTTCCTGCTGGGCAGACCACGGCCATGTCTCCCACCTTGGCACACCCTTGATGTGCCCCCAAAGCCTGCAAACTCTTGTCAGACATACGTCTTGGACACTTCATAAGGAATTGTTTGATTTCAAGTCACAGAAACCTGTTCAAACTCGTGGGAGCAAAAATAGAGAAAATCTTTGGATAGTTACAGGAGGCTCTAAAGGAATCTAAGAGCAAGGAGAGAAGCTGGGTTCATGGGCGGCACCTGTGGCTCAAAGGAGTAGGGCACCGGCCCCATGTACCAGAGGTGGCAGGTTCAAACCCGGGCCTGGCAAAAAACTGCAAAAAAAAGAAAAGAAAGAGAGAGAGAGAAGTTGGGTTCATGATGGGCTAGAATGAGAAGCAGGTGCAGAAGGCAAGGTGGCACGTGGCTTTTCTCTCTGCCCCCTTCTCCCTCTCTTTCTCCATCCCTCTCCTCCCTCTCTTCTCTCTCTCCCTTCTTTCCTTCCTCTCTCTGCTCGCTCTCTCTCTCTCCGTCCCATTTTCCCCTTCTGTCTCCTCCACTCTGCCCCTCTTTCTCCCTCCCTCCTCTCTCTCATCAGCTCTCGGTTGCCCACTCCCCCCTATCAGGGGAATGCATCAGCCCTGCCTCCCCCCCAGCTGGCTTTCTAGGCTCCGTTTCCACCTGGCCAGGGCCTCATTTCCTCCTCTCGTTCTTCCCAATTCAAGAACTTGATACAGGTGGGCTTGAGTGTCTGTGTGCGGATTCCGGGTCCCTGAAAGAAAGAACCCGAGCACTCAGCTTCATCACTGTCCAGTCCCCTGTGGCCCCAGGGTCTGGAGCAAGAGCTGAGTGGAGCCAGCCCCTGGCAGGTGGGGAGACGGGGGAGCCCCAGGGCAGGAGCGTGGCTGGGGCAAGTGCCTCACAGGAATCTTCCCACAGAAATGGGAGTGAAGATGCTTCTGTAGATACCTGTGACCCTGCCTGCTTCAGAGTGGGGAGAGTTTCTCCAGCACCTTCTGCAGAACCCAAAGCAGTACTTTTTGTGTTCCAAGCCTATTCCTTCTTCCTTTGCACGGGCTGGGATATATCTGCTAGCAACATGGGCCCAGCAGGGCTGTGAAGGCAGCACTCATAACCTGCAGCACCCATGCTTAGTCACCAGTGCCACCTCCCAGGCTGGAGTCCCCTCCGTGGAGAGAGGGAGCCACCAGGGCCTAGAAATGGGGGGATGCAGGTCAAAAGATAAAAAGTAGCAGGCACGTCACATGAACCAGCCTTCAGAGCTGAGGTGGGACGGCAGCACTGTAGGTAACCAAATGTTACGGGATTCAAGCAGACTAGATCTTGGCTGCTTTCGCCACAAAAAACAAAAAGGTGGGTAACTATGTGACATGATGGATATGTCAATTTGCTTCACTACAGGAACCCTTTTACTATCTTTAAGTATCTCATGACATCATGTTGTGTATCGCAAATGTTCACAATAATATTTATCTTAAAAATTTTTTTAATTCTCATAAATTTAATTTACAAAAGCACATGATTCATGAGCCTTGGTATCACCGGGCATTTATCCCCAAACTTTCTAGCACATAAGCTCAGTAAAGCCCCTTTATTCACCCAAATGTTTCCCTCATGAAACTTCAATCCTTGTATCCTGCTCAAATCCTTCCCAGCTTCTCCCAAATCTCCTTCCAGGTAAAGCTTGCAAGGCTGTGTGGCTCCTCCCTGGTTTTTACTTCATTGCCATACACTTTGCATCATTAGAAAGGCATTAGCATTAGGAGGGGCCCGTCCCATAACTTGAGCATTCAGGAGCCGCCTGTCTGCAGCCAGTTTGTTACCCCATGGTGCAGACCTCAATTACCTTCTTGGCTCGTTCTGCATTTGCAGGAGTTAGAATCTTCATAGCTGCATCCTCATTATCTTATCTGTCTTCATCTATCTTATTCACCCAGACGTAACCTACTAAATCCATTAATTTGGCGCATTCTATTTTTTATTAATACAGCAATTCGAATATGTGCCGTAAGTGTTGTAGCAGTCGAGATAAGCTCAGGGAAAGTAAGGCAACAAATAACTTAAAATCTCAGTGACCTGAGAAAGGTATAACTCTCGGGCATGCTCCCTGCCCATTGGGGCTTTGCAGGGAGGCCCCTGTTTATCATGGGCACTGAGAACTGCCAGTGGGCAGCCACCACCTCAAATAACACCAGGAACCAAGCCAGAGAGAAAGCCAGTTCTGGACATCCTTGTTGGAAATTGTTTTGCTCTAAAGAAACAATACCTGTGAGTGACTCCTGGTCACAATTTATAGGTCCAGATGGTCACATCCCTATCCACCAGCAGGTGAGCTACAAAGATAAGGCTATTATGCTCCTGAAGAAGAAAAAGAAATCATTAGAAAACAGTTGTACTGTCTCCATGTGCAAAATGTAGACTGTGAATATAAATGTCTTCTTATAGTGATTAGGAAAATGCCATGAAGGCTATGTTAAACAGTTCGATGAAAATATTTCAGACTGTATGTGAAGTCAGCACATTGTGCCTCATGATTGCACTAATGTACACAATTATGATTTAATAAAAATAAAACAAAATGCAGACTGTGGCTATTCAGGGATAACTGGAGAATGGTAGATATGAAGATCCACAAACCCTCTGAATATATTGTTTGCTTTTATTACTTGACCTAAACTGCACTATATATGCACAAACGTGTGCACATATGCCTATATGCACACACGCACATACATACACCCCTAAATCCATGCCCTGCACCCATAGACCCAGAATTGCAGCTCCAAGTCCCAGGCACAGGCAGCCTCCACTTCCCTCTAGTAAGAACAGGCTGCACAGACGATAAGACCCGCTGTTTCTCTGTTCAACTGCCTTATCTTTTTACCAAAGTCTACTTCCCACTTCCTGTTACCCAGAAGAATAAACACTGAGTTAAAAAGCAAAAGACGAAGGCTTAGTTTGACACTCCTAACTATACCTAGTCTATCCAGGCACTGGCTTCCTCAGTGGAAGGGGGGTTCGGGTGACTTGCTTGCCTAGGATGAGCTCGAGGCTCCTTTTCTTGGAATACCCGTTTTGGCAAGAAGGCCCAGAAAGTTCAAATCATTAGGGGTGGTGCCTGTGGCTCTAAGGAGTAGGGCGCCGGCTGGCCCCACCTCCAGGGGCCTGGAGGTAGCAGGTTCAATCCTAGCCCCGGCCAAAAATTACAAAAAAAAAAAGAAAAAAGAAAAGAAAGTTCAACTCATTAAAGAGCCTGTTTCTCTGAAAACTAGTCATATCATGATTGCATTAATGTACACAGCTATGATTTAATAACAAAAATTTTTTTTTTAAAAAAAGCAATCTCAAGCAAAGGAATTATGTGACCATTTGCCACCGACTACTTACACACACAGTATCACCGGTGTGCGGAAAATCTGTATAAGAATGAACATTAAAAAAGAAGGGGAAAAAAACCCAAAACTAGTCATCTCAGACATTTGTTTTAGTATTTTCTCCCTGTCCTTCTTTCTTTCCCTCTCACTTTCTCTCTCTCTGCTTCCTTCCCTCTTCCCGTTTTCTTTCTTTCTTTCAAACATTGCACTCTCCTGTGACAAGTCAGCCCGAGTTAGAAATGGAAGACTTGAAAGAGAAAAAGCCTGAGATTACAGACTCTCTGGGCCCTGAAGGAAGGAGAGCCGTGGCCAGGCCACAAATTATTATAAAGCCGCCGGAGCCTGTAGCTTGTTCCGTTCAGGTTTTCAATCAGATTTAAGTACTTTGCTATTGGCGGATATGGCGGATGACAAACACCTCCAACTGGCAAATGGATCTGGGTCCACATTTCTCTGCAGGGTTATCGATCACCCCTGGAGACCAGGCCCGCACAATAGCCTGCCTTGCCCATTTCATATCTGCAGCCTCAACATGAATATAAAAGGCACCTTCACTGGAAATGCTTTTTATGATGCTTGAACAACCTAGTGATTTCTGCTTTGCTTTTCCTCACCGCACTTTAAGCGCTAAAGGGCTTTTTCATCCTTTAACAAAAGGATGCAAAGGAACACTCGGGCAGGAAAGACGCCTCGCGTGGAGAGACGCAGCAGGGCCCGTGCGGGCTGAACCTGGTCTTTGCCACTTTCCAGCTGTGTGTTTTGGGAGAAAAGTGATTTACTGTCTCAGGGCCTCAAGTTTCCATCTGTGAAATGAGGATAATAATAATAGGACCTGCCTCCTGGGGTTGTTGCGAGCACCGAGTGAGGTGATGTGTGGAACATGTTTGCTGTACCCCCGACAGGCACAAGGGGTTCCGGAACTGGGGATCCCCATCTCCCACCAGTGAAGCCCCAGTGGGAAGAGGGCACATTTCCAGGTTCCACAGAGCATCTTTCTCTCCCTCTTACAGCTGCAACAGCAAAGTACCACACACCTGGTGGTTTTACGGGGCAGTAAGCACACATTTATTGTCCCCTACTTCTAAAGATCAAAAGTCTGGGATTTGTTTCACTGGGCTGAGATCAAGGCATCAGCAAGGCTGCTTTCCCTGCACAGGCTCCAGGTGGGATCTGTTTCCTTGCATTTTCCGGCCTCCAGGGCCATCTTGGCCCCTTCCTCCTTCTCTGTGGTCACAGGGCCTCCCACAGCTGAAGCCAACTGTCTCCCTCCCTCCCTACTGTGAGAACAGGTGGATTACATTTAAGGACCACCCAAATAATCCAGGTTAATTCCCCATCTCAGGATCCTTAATTATCTATGGAAGCCCAGACAGGGAAACATGCTAAGTGTCCATCGATGGATGAACAGATAAAGAAAATGTGAAATATAAATAATCCAGCCTTTCCAAAGAAAGAAAACTTGCCATTTGTGACAAGGTACAGGAACCTGGAAGATAGTGTGCTGAGAGAAATAGACCAGACCCAGGATGATACAGATACTACATCATCTCACTGTATGTAGGTGGAAACTACAAAAGTCAAAGTCATAGAGGCAGAGAGTAGAATGGTGGTTCCCAGGGCTTTGGGTGGGGAACAAAGAGGCTACAAAGTTTCAGTTACGCAGATGAATGGACAACGTGGTGACAGTGACTGTATTTAATAATATCGTACGCTGAAGATGTACCAAGAAAGTGTGTTCTGAGTGCACACACGCACAGAAGTGACTACTCGAGGTGATGGGTATGGGAACTAACTTGAGAGTGGAAATGAGGTGACTATTTCACATTGTACGTGTTTGTCAGCACATCAGGCTACACATCTGGTTGAATATGCGCAGTTTTATCTGCTGATTACTATTTTGGCAACAAAGCAGGTGGGGGGGGAGAGAGAAAAGATCCTTAATTTAGTCACATCTACAAAGTCCCTTTTGACAAACAAGGGAACATGCACAGGCTCCGGAGATTAGCACGTGGATATCTTTGGGACCGGTATTCTGCTTTCCACATTCTCCCAGAGTTTCACCCCCGTTCTTGTTTAGGAAGAGGATGAAAGGACTCGTGGCCCTCCCTGGAAAGCTGGAAGACAAAGGCAAGACCACAGAATCGTCCCACTGACCTCTGTTCTTCTCGCAAACATTGGCAGGGAGAAGGTGTCCTGTGGGGGGCAGCAGCTGAGATCCTGGCTCCGGAGCCAGACCCCCAGGGCTGACCCCTAGCTCTGCCGTTCCCATGGGGACCGCAGGCAGCTTCACTGTTGGTTTCCTCATCTGGGTAGGGAACAGCAGTCAGACCTACATCGTGGTTGTCAGGGATGACGTGATTTAACGTGTCCGGGGTTCCGGGGAAGCAGAGCTGCAACACGGATGGGAGAGCGGGAGGGCAGGTGGGTGACGTGGGGAGTGGTCCCGGACCAGGGTGAGGGAGTGAGCAGCAGGACAGGACGCGGGGAAGAGCAAAAGCCTGCAGGAGGCGCGTCACAGGGCTGGTCAGCAACGTGTGTGAACCCCACTGAGCCCCTCTAAGGAGCCATACTAAGAGCCATCTGCAGAGCATTTACTGACACTCTCAGGCCGTCGTAATGGGAGTGCAGGGGGCCTGATGGGAAAGGAGGGAGGCCAAGCAAGGTGGTTTCGGGCGACGTACCACTAGATCCCATGCAGAGCTCTGGGGACCAAGACTGGGCTTGTGCCCCACAACACTCGGTCACTGGGCAGAGAAGCAGGGTGGTCAGCACATAGCTCCCAGGTCACCCTGAGGGACACAGCTCCAGTCCCCTAAGTGCAGTCTTCTCCAGAAGACACAGGGAAAGTTGTCAGCAACACGGCTGCAGCCCCGGGGGTGGGGGTGGGGAACCAGCAACAAGAGCCCCAGGAGACGTGGGAGAGTCAGACGCATCTGCCACGCTCCTCCCCACCACCGTGTGCCCCCAAACCGCCCTGCACTCCTCTCTCCTCCTCCCCTGCTATTCCACGGGCTATGGAGTAGGGAGGAATCTCACCCACCGGCCCCCCTGTCTCTCTTTCCTCTCCACAGGTTTCTGACAGATGTGACTACGTCTTTGTCAACGGAAAGGAAATGAAAGGCAAGGTGAACGTGGTGGTCAACTTCACCTACCAGCACCTGAGCAGTGCCCTGGAGATGACGGTGTGGGTGCCCCGGCTCCCACTGCAAATTGAAGTCTCAGACACCGAGCTCAATCAGATCAAGGGCTGGAGGGTGCCCATTGTCTCCAACAAAAGGTAGGTGCGTGCTTCAAAGTCTAACAGAAACCCCCGTGGAGGGTGCTGAGGCCGAGAAGGGAATTCACAGGGGAGCTACTCGCAGGCACGGTTGGGTCTAAGGCTCTCACGTATCTTGAGGACCGAGTCTCTTGCTGTCTCTCATTCCGACGTGCTGCACTGCATCATCTCCATCAGACATTTTTCCTAGGACTCCAGATGTCTGTCCTGTCTTCTCTGCAGCTCTCCTACCCAATAGTCCCAGCAAAAGTCCTAGAGTTATGTCTTATCTTTGCTTGGGTTGAGTGCCACCCATATCTAGCCACTGCAGCCAAGCAGTGTACAGAGCGGCTAGCAGGACTTTGGCCTCAGCACTCCCTGCCTGGAGCCAGAGGAGAGTTCTTCAAGAACTATTATATATGAGTGTATGTACTCACATCACAAAGGGTATTTTTAGAGGCACCCTTATAATATTCCATAGAGTAAAACTTAAACCACTTGTAATATATACCATAGGAGAGTTCTTCAAGCCAACCCTGCCTGCACCAGGGCTGCAGTTCCAGAAGACGCGATATTTGACCCTTTTTGCTATGAATCTAAAGGGGCACACAGCAGATGTCCACTGGAGGGACAGACGCCCAGACTCTGCCCGCCCTGAGCTCTGACCTCTGAGCTCTCCGCCTTGGTGTAAGGGGATCTGAAGCTCGTCCTCTGCGTGTTGGATATGCTGCTCTGAGTTTGGTAGAGTTTTAAGTTTCCCTCATCCAACATCAGGGCAGTGCCATGGAGCCGTGGAAGCTCAGGAGTTCTGCTCACAGACCTCGTCCTCTCTGAAGACCCCGTGCTGACCTGGGGATGGGCAGAGCGCCCAGACTGAGTACCTGCATAGGTAGACAAGGAAGCGTTCTGCAGCCTGTGCGTTCAGCAGAAGTGCAGAACTGGCCCTTACCTGAGTGGTGACATTTATATCCTCCCCCGGAAGCCAATGCTTCGTGAGCCCCTGAACAGAGAATACTCCAAGGACCAAGGCCGTGGGTCTTGTGAACAGCTGGAAGATGGTTTCAGCAATGACCTTTCCTTTTTTTTTTCTTTTAAATACACTTTATGGTATAGCAGCTTTAGGTTCGGAGCAAAATTGAGTGAAAGGTACAGAGATTTCCCATAAAACCATCTGCCTTACCCACCATCAACACCCCCAGGGGGTCCGTTTGTTACAATTGGTGAGACTGCGCTGACGCATCGTTATCGACCAAAGCCCGAAATTTTATGTTAGGGTTCATTCTCGGGGTTGCGCGTTCTGTGTTTGGACAACTACATGGCCTGCGTCCACCATGACAGTCTCATACAGAGTAGATTCCCCGCCCTAAAAGTTCTCTGCGCTCCACCTGTTCGTCCCTCTTCTCCCCCGACCCCTGGCGACCCCTGATCTTTTTACTGTCTCCACAGTTTACCTTTTCCATTGTGATATAGCTGAAATCACACAGTGTGCAGCCGTTTTAGATCGGCTTCTTTCACTTAGTAATGTGCATTAAATTTAGTGCTTTAAAAACGACCTTTTCCTTCATCACGGGGGTGTCTGGTGTTGAGCTGAGAGACTGAATTAGGAGAACTATTGGCACCACGGGGAAGGAAACTGTGGGGAGATTTACCAAGAACTGGCCGAGTCTGCCAGTGTCCTGTTTCAGATGCTGTCACAGCTGTCCGGGTCAGATACAGCGGCAGAGAGGGTAAGAGAGGTGAGCAGAGCCACTGTTGTTCTGACAGACACCAAGGGAGGCCACACAGGGCCGAGTGCACATGAGGCATAGTCAGAGGGAGCAGCTGGCATCCGCCCCGCCGGACCACCTGGACTCGTCCGCCCCCGCCGGACCACCTGGACGTCTGCCTTTCTCGTCTCGTTCTGCCTTACCTTGGCCCCGTGACTCACTTCTTTGCTCACCGGCTTACCAGGATGTACTGGTCACCCGTAGCTCTATCATATTAGTTATCTGTTGCTGGGTAATTTAATGGCTTACCCCCAAACTTGGCGATTTAAAAATTATACCAAAACTTAGCATAGCTTGAAAGAATAACGTGTGCCAATTTACACTCTCTGTGACCCAGGAAGTAAGTAGCTCCCCCCACCTGGGTCTCTCCCAGCCTGTGATCCAGGTGTCGGTGACTGGGGTCTCATCCCCAAACGCACACAGGGAAGAGTCCAGGTCACTCACATGGGCGGTGGCAGATCTGAGTTCATCACTGGCTGCACATTTTAGCCACACGGATGTCCCCGGGTGCAGCTGCTGGCATCACAGCTCCTACATCAGAGTGAGCAAGTGAGCAGAATTGAGGGCAGAAAACACAAGCAAGACAGAAGAAGCAGTCTTTCAAAATCTAACCGTGCAAGTGACCCTCTGATCACTTTTGCTGTAACTTTTTCATTAGAAGAAAGTGTTTGGATCCAGCCCTCACTCAAAGGAAGGCGATTTCACAAAGTAAATGCCAATGGGTTGGGGGGGGGGTCTTCAGGGATGTCATGAGCTCTGCTTGCCACCCCGATCCGTGCTGGC
Organism: Arctocebus calabarensis; assembly: GCA_963573935.1. Classification (NCBI taxonomy): domain Eukaryota; kingdom Metazoa; phylum Chordata; class Mammalia; order Primates; family Lorisidae; genus Arctocebus; species Arctocebus calabarensis. Next base: position 18,833 of record CAUYON010073399.1, on the reverse strand, counting down.
TGATCAGTACACATGCCCAGCCAGAGGTGTGGACATCAGCTCTGCACTTCCTCAAAGGCGGGGCTGGCGGCTCACTCACTCCTGCAGCCCCTCCCAGCCGCCCTCCAGGCGCCCTTCTCTTAACCTGACCCCCTCCTCTGCAGGCCGGCTGGGGACAGCGAGGAAGAGGATGACGAGGACAGAAGGGGCCGCGGCTGCACGCTGCAATACCAGCATGCCATGGTGCGGGTCCTGACGCAGTTTGTGGCCGAGGCGGCTGACCCGGGGGCCCACCCGGCCCATCTGCTGGGCTCAGACTGGCAAGTGGACATCACGGAGCTGATCAGCGACTTTGTACAGGTGGAGGAGCCCAGGATTGCCACGCTGCAGGGGGGACAGGTCCTGATTGGCCAAGAGCTGGGGATGACCACCATTCAGGTAAGAAGCCCCTCTGCTCAGTGAGAATTCAGCAGCTTGTCACTGTGCACAACAGCGGCTGTCTTTGGGGTGAGTTTTAGGCGTGGTCGGCAGCACTTGCTTGCTGAGCCACTTGTCCTTGCTGAGTGTTGCTGCCAAAGAGCTTCCATCCTCTCAGGATGCTGCAGCCCCCTCTGCCACATCTCAACCCCAGGCCTGAGGGGACCCCGAGCATCTCAGAAATGTGTCAAAGGAAGAATGGTATTATGGCTCCATCGCGCCTGTGGGCCCTGCTTCTAAAGCAGGGAATGGAGAGGCCAGCGTGCCTCATTCTTACTACACGGTGTTCTGGGAAGCTTGCAGGGGCTGCTCATTTGCCTTCCATCTGAGAACGCAGGAGAACTCTGTTTCTACTCTATTCACCATCTGCCCATTTCCAGGCGAGGTCTCACTGGGAAATCAGGAGGTGTCTAAGGCACCTGTGCAAGAGGAGTACTTACAGCTGGAACTATCTTGGCTCATAGATTTAAAACATCCATTCTGGGAAATGGGCTGGTCTTTTTTAAAGATCGTTTTATTCAAGGTGGAAAACAGACAGGTTCAGGCTTTAGATCAGGACCCACAAGCTTCAATGATCCCTGGAAGAAGAGAAGATAACATCAGTCAGGGAAACAGGCAACATGTGGGCTGAAAGTGATGACTGATTTCATGCAGTAAAAGAGGGACAATAGGGAGTGGTGAGGACTGCAGTGAAGTGACAGTCTGCTGCTTGTATCCAGATTCTACCCAAAGGAAATGCAGGCCCAGTGTGGCCACATGTTACAACTTTTCCAGAAAAGTTGGAAATCTGTATTTTTAGATGATATCTTATGGCTTTTGAAAAATCATATTCACTAACTCTATGTTTAAGTATTACATATGGCAAACAAAACATACTGCCCCATACACAAGCGCTTGCATTGTACACAATAGGTGAAGAAGCTTAAAGACCTGAATTTCTATCATAAATTCATAGGCTAAACTCACAATGACGCCTGGAAATTCAGACTAAAATGAGAAGCTGGTGTTAACCACTCTCCCTAAGTGATAATTTATATGCAAAGAGGAAGTAACAGGTACCAGGGAGGCAGAAATGGGCCAGCTTCCCATACACCTTAAACAAGAATTAAGGCATCCGTTCCGTGAGCCTTAGTTCTTTTATTTATTCTCACTGAGTCCTCCTGAGTTACAAATTCACTTGTCCACTTTCTGCTGGGCAAGGGTTTCTCAAGCTCACTGCCATCTGAATGATCATAATCAGACCCAGAAACAGACGATGGTATTTGGACAGAAATATACAGCTGGGATTCCTGGTGCCCTGAGAAAACAGTTCTCTTGACATACATCTTCATAAATACCACCAAAACTTGAAGAGAGAAATAGACCAGGGAAACAGGTGAGCGGAGGATGAAGCTCATTTCATCCAGAAGGTTGAGGATTCCCAGAAAGCAGCCCAGCTGCTCCCAAGGTGCAGAGCGCAGGCTCCTGGTGACACATGGCATGTGGCATGCCTGGGATCTCCAGGGACCGACAAGCTCTACCTTCCAGGTGCACGTGGGTTTCATGTGACGGGGAGAAATGTATAAATATGGAACTAGTACATCAAACGCAGCATTCTTTGGTGATACGAAGATATTTGAAATGCCGTGTCGGCAACATAAATAATTTTAAGCAAAACACGCATTAAGGAACAGCAGGGGGCTTTGTGCTGCAGAATTGTTAAGTTGGCGCCCAGAGGCGACTGCGGGTTCCTCCTGCAGGGAGAGGGTGGTGCGTGCTGGGAAATGGGGTTATTGGGACTGCAGGGAAGGCCGAGCCCACCTGGCTGTCCCTCAGCACCTGCTTGCTGGTATGGAACAAGCACATTACATCATCCCAGCACGATGTATGTATTAGAAGGAGGCATCTGTAGGAAAGGCCTGTTTTCACTCAGGCGCACTTGTCCCTGCGGCCTCGGGCGTCCCCGGTGCTGTAGGAAGTGCAGGGAGCACCCAGCCCTCCCTTGTTATGTCGGTTCTGTCCTCCAGATCCTGTCTCCTCTGTCGGATGCCATCTTGGCTGAAAAGACCATAACGGTGCTGGACGAGAAGGTGACCATCACGGACCTTGGTGTCCAGCTGGTGACAGGACTGTCACTGTCCTTGCAGCTCAGCCCAGGGAGCAACAGAGCCATCTTTGCCACTGCAGTGGCTCAGGAACTCCTGCAGAAGCCCAAGCAGGTATGGGGGCAGGGCCTGTTTGACCCTCTGGGGGGTCTCACCATAGGGGTCTCACACCACGGAGGTCGCACACATCAGGTGGGCCTCATACCAGGTGGGTCACACACACTGGGTGGGTCTCATATCAGGTGAGTCTTATAAAAGAGTGGGATCACCTATTGGGTGTTTCTCAGTCTGCAAAGGACATCTGTGATGCAGATGACTGCTCATGGTTCCTAGCTCCTTCAAACTCAGATCCACAAGACAAACACATAAACAACGATTGCAACAATTAAAAAGTTGTAAGCTCCACAAGACAGAAGCCCAGGGGGAAAGGCCCCAACACCCCCCACCCTCCCCTTCACAGTCAGGCAGGTGCACTCAGGTCCACGCCTCCAGCCCCCTCCCCCCGGGCCTGCAGGTGGCTGGACCTCCCCAGCAGTGGGAGGTGGTAGGAGGCAGGGTACAGGCTCAGAGGAGATGCCACCTTCTGCTCAGGGTCCCTGCAGGAGCTCAGGGACAGTCTGTGCAGTGAAAAGAGGTTACAAGGGATTGACCCCACACCAGTGATTATGTTATTCAGGCAGAAATAGAGAGCCAGTCATGACTTCAGTTATGTTATGTTATGTTACGTTACATTACTTTACGTTACGTTACGTTGATGTTATGATATGTTATTTGAAACCAGTGCATACTAATAGTGTTCAACCCGTGTGTCTGCATGTGGGCATTGTGTGTGTCTGTATGTGTGTATATGTGTATGTGTGTGTTGTATCTGTATGTGTGTTGTACATGTGTCTGGGTGTGTGTCCTGTGTGTGTATTTTGTATTAGGTTGTGTACGTTATGTTTGTGTGTATATGTGTCTGTGTGTGTATTATGCTGTATATTGTGTGCATTTGCATTGCACATGTGCCTGTATGTCTATTGTGTGTCTGTGGTATGCAAGTTCATGTGCTGATATAATCATTTCCAAAAACATGGACCCCTTACGAGGGGATATTCACCTCGTTGTCTCTTAGCAGGAACATGGAGGTTAGGGTGGACCTTACCAACAGAAGATAGTAGACCCAGCCTTTTGTCTTCTTTGCACCCTGTGAAAAGGGATCATCCTCGAACAGGAATGGGGAAGCCCCTGTCCCATAAGGAGGTTGTTCCAGCAGCTTCCTCTCTGTCAGAAGCCCTTCTCGGATGCTGAGGCTGGGACGATGTTCAGAGTGGAAGAAGCACTAAAGTAGGCTTGCCCAGAGCACAGAGAATAGTCACATTTGCCCTCCACCTGTTGGGCATTAGCTTATCTCACAGCCCTTACATTCTGGTCTTTGTGTGCAGGATTTGGAATTAGAAAATACTTGAAAGTGAGTGATCCCAGTAAGAGACATGAGTTCTTGGCCAAAGCTAACCTCCTTTTTCTCAAGAAAGGGTGTCAGCCAAGATGCAAGTTACAGATAGCAAAGGAAAAGTAACCCGAGGCGGCTTTCTGTCTTTGTGGGATGATAAGTTCAGGTGGCGGGCAGCTAGGAATTCCAGAAGTGATGGGATGCAGCTGGAATCAGCCTCAGGAGCTCCCCTATTTCTGACATGCAGAGCAAAACACAGGACCCTGAGATCTGCTCCACAGTGAGTTTGCAGCACCCTCACCCCCTCTACAACTTGGCTCTGACAACGGTGGTTTCAAGAAGCCCATTGTGCACTTGAATTTTCTGTTCAGATTTCATGGCAGACTGAAAGAACCTGGGCAAAGCAGTGTCACGTCCAATAACTTTTGCACTGTGTCTTGGGAGGTTTTCTACTTAGCAACTAGTCCATACCAACAGCTAACAAAATAAGTACTTGTTGGCTAAGCTGAGGGAAGGAGCAGAGGTCACCAGCCATATTTGAGGAGGCTTTCCTCTTACTTCCAAAGACTTAACAACAGCCATGTAAAATTGACTTCTGTCATGGTCGGGGGCCAGGGGGTTGCAGGAAAGAGAAACCCACTGGGGCAAGTGTAAAGAACAGAGGATATGTTGGGAGGATTAGGGGAATCTCACAGCCTCTGATGTATGACCTTGGAGGAAATGGAAGGTCAACAGTCTCTGCCACATCCACTGCCTCACTCTTCTGTGTCTTTACTTTGGTCTAATTCATTATTTTCTTTCTACAGATAAATGCTATTATCTACACATGATCCATAGTGGTTGCCCCAAAGTAGGGCTTCATTCTCCTATTTTATATGAGCTCCCACTACTCATCTTCCCCTTTCTCTTCAGTCCTGCTTTTCTTGTTTCAAATAAGAGAGAAAGACAGAGATGCCAGCCAGCTCGGTGTTCCTAAGAGAGATGGCTCCAATAGCAGCTGCCTGCCTCATCCCAGCGAGCTGCATCCAGGCAGTCAGGGTCCTGTGCTTTTAAGCACTGGTCATCATTCTGAGCTTAGGGTGGAGCAGCTTCTCAGGAAGAGGGGGAAGGTAGGGGCAGAGGGGAAGCAATGCACCTGACAGTTCACTGTTGGGCGAAATGGCATCTTTATTAACATTAAAGCCTCGCCTTAAGTTGGACGCTATGTCCAATGATCTGCCTGGCCAGACTGTTCTCAGACGAAGTTGATCTAAATTACCCAAGTGGAAAAGGCAAGGGACAGAGATGTGCACGCCCATGGGCCCTGACACTCCGGTTCCTCCAGCCAGTTGGGAGGAGGAGAGAGAGACAAAGCTCTAGACAGGCTGCTTCTTCCCCTCAGTCCCTGGTCTGACCTCTCACCTCCGAGCCAAGACTATGTCTGGAGGCTGGTGCAAACCCATTCCGATAGACCCAGACACGGCAGGGCCACCAAAACCAAAGCCCCTGTCTGCATGAAGGTCTTCAATCTGTGTTGTGGGTAATAAGTTGAGACTCAGGATGAAAACAACTTAAAAATAATGTAATGAACATTTTTCATGTACATGTGTAACACTTGTAAATGATCCCTCTAGCCAGTAATCCCCTTCCACATGCAATTTATTATTGTGCCGAAATAGATGCAGGACAGCCTGAGGGTCACAGTTTTCATTTAGCACCTCCAGATTTTTTTTTATGAACAGCTAATCTTACCCTGTTTGTTGTTGTGGCTATAGCCTGCTTTCTACATCTTTATAGAATTCATTCTCGTTTATACCCTTGGTGTCTCCTATCTCATATCCCTACACTGTTTGGAAGGTTTTTCTTTGTTCTCGTAGCAATATTCCTGCTGCAGTGTGTCTATTTTACTAAGCAGTGGTACTCGGGGAGCACTGGGGCACATTCTCATTAACTTATTCTTCTTAGCAGGAAGCGGCCATCAGTTGCTGGGTCCAGTTCAGTGACGGCTCCGTCACGCCCCTGGATATTTACGACGGGAAGGACTTCTCTCTGATGGCCACATCCTTGGATGAGAAGGTGGTCTCCATCCACCAAGACCCCAAATTCAAGTGGCCTATCATTGCCGCCGAAATGGAAGGCCGCGGTGCTCTGGTCAAGGTTGAAATGGTCATCAGCGAATCGTGCCAGAAATCCAAGCGAAAGAGTGTGCTCGCTGTCGGGACGGCAAATATCAAAGTGAAATTTGGTCAAAACGATGCCAACCCCAACACCAGCGACAGCAGACACCCTGGGGCAGGTGTTCACCTGGAAAATGACATCAGCGACAGAAGGCCCAAAAAGACTCTGCACGAGTGGGAGAGCCCAGAGGGACGGTACTACAGCAGCTCTTCAATGGGACTCATGGAGGGGCGGGGCACCGTGACAGAGAGGTCGACCTTGCTGAAGAAGAGCGATGGTGACAGCCACCTGCAGACCATCCCCGTCGACCTCACCAGCTTCCCAGCCCAGGTGGACTTCCCCAGCAGCAATGGGGAAATGGATGAGAATGACCCAACACAGGCATCCAAAGGGCTGAGTGACTTAGAAATTGGGATGTATGCCTTGCTGGGTGTCTTCTGCCTGGCCATTCTGGTCTTCTTAATAAACTGCGTGACCTTTGCATTAAAGTACAGGCACAAACAGGTTCCCTTTGAAGAACAAGAAGGTATGAGTCACTCCCACGACTGGGTTGGGTTGAGCAACCGGACGGAACTGCTGGAGAATCACATTAACTTCGCCTCCTCCCAAGAGGAGCAAATCACTGCCATTGACAGGGGCATGGATTTCGAGGAGAGTAAGTATCTCCTCAGCACAAACTCCCAAAAAAGCCTCAATGGGCAGCTGTTTAAACCATTAGGATCCACAATCCTGGATGGGAAAGATCAGAAAAGTGAGCCCCCAACATCCCCTACCTCAAAAAGGAAAAGGGTGAAGTTCACGACCTTCACCACCATCCCTTCGGATGACACCTGCCCCACCAGGAACTCCATGGGGCTGAGCAGTGAGGACGACATTAAGTGGGTCTGCCAGGATCTGAACCCTGGGGAATGCAAAGAGCTACACAGCTACCTGGAGAGGTTACACGAAAATGTGTAAGCCACACACATTTGTTCTCACTCACCTTTCAGCCTTTAATTCCAGGATGTGTAGCAACGGTGCACCCAGGACAGAAATGAAATGACAGGACAAGAGAAGGGTGACGCTGTCCAGGGAGTCTCAGAAAACAACCTCAGCCAGGCAGGGGAGGCCCTGAGTCAGCATCGGTGCACACATTCCAGCGTACGACGTCTTGCTTAAAGTAAAGAGTTTTATCACTCACGGCAAGATTTTTAAAACTTAGAACAAACATGAGTTCTGAATCACGGGGCTTCTGAGAGCTTCCAGGAAAGAGCCACCTCTCTTTTTCTTTCTCTTGTTAATCAAAGCAATTTGGACATTTAAAAATTCCACGTGACTCCAAGATTCAATATTGCAAATGACAGAAGAAAAGCGCCACTCAGGTTGGGCGTGCGTGGATGAGTGGGAGGAAGCGTGTCGCGTGAACCGCAGTGGCAGATCTCGTGTGAGTGTGGGCACAGGCAGCCTGGTCCCCAGTCTGCTCCAGGAGGCAGGGCTGCGAGGCAGTGTCTCTGTCCCTGGGGCAGAGCCGGACCAGGTCCTGGACAGACCAAGGCAGCCGCTGGTGAGGACAGATAGGGGACAAGTGGGAAATACTTTGTAACTACACACCACGAGCAAACACATACACGCAAATCTTCTGAGCAGTTCAGAGCATTTCTTTGTTTGTAAACTAAGGATACTCGGCATAGAATTTTGATCAGGTTCAAGGAACCAGGCTCTTTTTTAGCAAGTTTCCCTGCTTAAATTTAAATTCCTCTACTACATTGCCACCTTCCAAATTTAAATTCCTCTACTATATTGCCACCTTGCTGTTGGTCATTTGCAGGTAAGAGCAGTAGGGTGGGAGTGGGGGGCAATTTCCAATTTCCCAAGGCCCTTCCCTTCACCCTGGGCATTGTGTCAACTCTGTCCATCTTAGAAGAGGCTGGTCTTTAGGGACAGGCAGGGAACTCAGCACTGGGTGGGGTACAAGCCCTCACCTGTCCACACAGACAACAGAGCTGTTTCCTGATGCGTCTGGAAAGGAGACACACTGTGGGTCTTCTGTCCAAGAATTTACCCTTCAGGTTGTTGAGACGTCTGGGTGTCTGTGTGGAGGGTGCAGAGTGAGCAGGGGGGAGGATCTAGCAGGAAGGCTGACCCCCACACAGTATGGAGGCTCCTTCGCCTTAGAGGCCTGGAGGACATGAGGGTGCAGGTGGGGGACATGCAGCCGTGGGAGGACCTGGCTCTAAAGTCAGCCCGGAAAGGGGTAGCATTGCTCAAAATGGAAATGACTCTGAGTATCTCTGAAATCCCTCGGGGATGGGGGGAGTTCCATCTCATGCTCGCTCTAGGGCAGGGAAGGGGGTGGGATAATTGCCAACTAGATAGGACCTGAGAGAGATGCGGGGGACAGGTCAGATGAGTCAGTCTCTCCCCCTTTCTTCCTCCTCTCTCTCTTTCCCCTCTCTAGATTTCTCTTTTCCAATTTCTCTTTCTCTGTGCATCTCTGTCTCTCTGGATTTCTCCCTCTGACTCTGTAATTCTGTACACGTTTGTGTCTCCACCCCTTTTCCTTCCCCTCTCTCTTCCCCCCCCTAATTGAATTCTCCTGAGCCAATGTGTGTGCAAATCCCACTGGTTTACCCCTCAACCTCAGCACACTCTCCTCCAGCTGTGGTGCTATCAGTTTGCGCTGAGACTGGAATTCCTGCAGCCAGCACCCGTCACCTGCTCCTGTCCCCAAGTTGACTTACCTTGTTTGCTTGGGTGATTAAACTGTCGCCCCTGTTTGATGGAAATTCTTTCCTTTCAGCCGCTCCTCCTATTTCTTTGCATTCTCGCCCTCGTGGTGTTTCGTTTCAACCACAGCCGCTGTCCTCTCCCGAATCTGTCCGCGCGTAGAATGTACTGTAGATTGTAAGAATGTAATATATATTTATAAACTCACCGGCTGTAAATATAAAGTTTGCATTCAGCGGCTTCCTGTTTGTCCTTTGTCTTTCTACACGCTGACCCCCTCCAAGGGGCTGCCATTGATTGCAAATGGCTCTCCTGACACTATGGATTTTGCTAAATGAAATGCAGATTTAAGGACCCTTACACAAACCAATTACACTCCTACATCGGTATCCCTGCTCTCTGCAGTGAGGAGATGTTGACACGTGATGACAAAGTGCATTGTGTACTAAGTGTCTCTCCTTCAGGACCTGAACGGATTTGCAAATAAATCACACATGCAATTCTCTCCTAAAAGCCTGCTGACTGATGGTGGTAAGTGGGAGCCGTGGCAAGCAAACGTTTATTCCCACCTCTCTTTGGGCTGCAGCAAGGAAAATGCTGTGCTCTTTCCTGTGGCCTCAAACACACATACGCACAGCAGCTCTGGGCTGGGTTAGAAAAGTTCAGTCTTTAAATTCCTTAATCAAGTGCAGTCCCCACAGAATAGCATGTAAAGAGAAGGTGCGTGCGATCCTTGCGGTCGTGCAGAGAGTAGTGAGTATTGGCTCATTCATTTATCCAGCCAGTACTTACTAGGCCAGAGGCGGCTGTCAGCTGTGGAGATAGAGCCATCAAGATTAGATGACACACACGTATTCGCGCTGGGAAACCTCACTGACATCTGTCCAAGGAGGGGGTGACAAAGTAATTTTTGTGCAGTTGTAAGTTTTATAAATGACAACAAAACAGGTTACAGAATAGAGAATCAATTGAGCCAACATTTAACACTTAGAACAGCAGTTCTCAACTTGTGGGTCACGACCCCCAGGAATTATATTAAAGGGCCGCAGCATTAGGAAGGTCAAGAACCACTGACTTAGAGGATTTCACTAAAAATTCTGGATTTCTATTGTCATTTGAAAATTCAGACACTCTGGTGAGAAGGGGCTTCCAATCCTTCTTAGCCCTACTTGAGTAAAATCAAGAGAGAGTCTCTCTCCACCCCTGGTCTCTCCTTGACTCAGGGCATTGATTTTTTTTTATTACCTAGCTCATCATTCTTCTTGGAATAGACACATATTTCTCCTGAGTTATGCCTGTACCCCAAAATGGGGGAAACAAATATAGACAGAGGAACTATATGTTTTCAAGACAGTTAGGGAAGACTACATTGTTTCATGAAAGAGAAGAATGTCCCTATGTGTCCCCAGGGAAATATAGAATATCATTGTCTAAAGAACACAACTTTGCCATTTTAAGGCAGAACGGAATGTGAATCCATGTGCTCAGAACTCGAGAAAGAAATGGCACCAAAGTCTTAACTGAAATTTCCAAGGGTTGTCTTTTTGAGCGTGATTAAATGAAGTGACACTGCTACATCTATCTCATCCCTGGCCTGTTTGCTCCTTGAAGGCAGCAGAGGGGCCCCCAGAGGCCCCGAGCTTCCAAGCCCGTGGAGAAAGTCCAGTCCCCAGTGCTGATGGGAAGCCAGTTCAGAACACCCACTTCCCTGCACTGTGTTAATCCTTCCTGGGCTCTGGCTATGAATACTTTGCTGTAACAAAGTAGCACAAACTGAGTAGCATGAATAACAGAAATTTATTGTCTAGGAGCCAGAAACCCAAGGTCAAGGCGTGGGCTGGTTTGGTTCCTTCTGAGGCTGTGAGGGAGACCCTGTCCTAGGCCTCAGTCAGCTGCCAGTGGCTCTAGGCAGAACCTTGGAGTCCCTTGGCTTGTAGACATTTCACTCTAATCTCTGCCTCCGCCATTGCTTGGCCTTCTCCCTCCATATCGGTGTCTCAACATTTTCCTTCTTCTCATAATGACACTGGTCTCCGGATTCTGAATATACCCTAATCCAGTGTGACCTCATCTTCCCTTGGTTACATCTGCAAAGAGCCCATTTCCAGCTAAGGTCACGACGTAAGTACGGGGGATCAGGGACTCGCCAGACCTTCTTGGAGGATGCATTTCTATATACTCCATGGAGAAAGAAGTCCCCTTGGAATGGAAAACATTATGTCTTTATGTTTGCTTCAGAGAGAATCTTTCTCCTAGCAAGTGATTAAAAAGAAATCGAGTGAGCTTATGGGAAAAAAATATAGGAGGAGTGAGGGACAAACTGTGTTCCTTGCTAGGAGTGAGCAGCTAGAGGTGCGTGAGCCTGACCCCCAGGATGGCTGGCCCCGGACTCCCTTTGACTTCCTGCCTCTTCTCTCCACATCTTGGAAGCCGGTGTGACTCCTTTCTCAGGCAGAACCACTCTCCAGGCGGCCTCTGGATGCCCCAGATTTGTCAGTTTCACAGAGTGAAGACAGCAACTGTCCTATCACCTCCAGAAAACACTGTCCATTGCCTCCTGTTAACCTGCAGGGGTTGCTGCTGAACAAAATGCAGATCGCTCCCGGGCGCAATTGTCCAGGCCTTAGTCTCAGGTGCCTCTCCCAGCCCTGAAACCTAAACCGAATCACAGGGACTCAGAGCAGGGAAGGGTCAGATTCCCAAGGCAAGATTAAAAACTTGCTGCCATGGACTGAGGAAGCAGTTGCCCACGGAGCAAAGCGATCAGCCCACTACCCTCGTGCACTGCCTCTTTCTGGCTTCTGCTCTCCCCAAGTTCCATTCCCGTGAGCTTTGCTTTCTAGGCTTCTAGACATTCAGGAAGACTCTGGAGCCACATACAAAGGGCCTCAGAAAATTGTAGGCCATAGTGCAGAGTGAGAACAAGCCCCCTTCACAAATTACCCATGCGAGTCCACCGTGGGAACCCTCTTCTCCCAGACTGGGGGCCCCTGAGTGAGCCCCTTGGGACCAGCACAATTTCCATGTGGCTGCTCATTCTTGGACAGCTGGACCTTGCTTGAATTTCTCGCAGCTGTTCTTCCTGATATTAAATCAAGCCTGACCCACCAATTACACTAATGGACTCAAAGTACTACAGCCATGATTATTTTATAACTTTGAAAGCTTCTCTGCTATTCCTCTCTGTTCCCCAAATCCAGACCATTTCAAGGCTCTTGGGTGAATCTACTAAGTAGGCAGTCAATGCTTTCTAAATGAAAATTAACAGGGTGACCTTTTAAAAGCACGATTTGTTGCCAGGCGCCATGACTCACGCCTGTAATCCCAGCACTTTGGGAAGCTAAGTGGGGGGAGGGGAGGATCACTTGAGGCCAGGAGTTCAAGACCAGCCTGGGCAACACAGCAAGACTGTCTCTTCAGAAGAATGAAAAATCAGCTGGTTGTGGTAGCATACCTGTAGTCCCTTCAGGGGACTACAGGAGTTTGAGGTTACAATGAGCTTTGATCACACCACTGCAGTTCAGCTTGGGTAACAGAGTGAGACCTGTCTCAAAAAATAAAATTAAATTAAAAAGCACAAATAAAAATACAATTTAAATCATGTTACTCTTGGCTTAAACCCTGTACTAGATGCCCTTAATTCCTAGAGTAAAATCTGGGCCCTGTGCTGTGACCCAAAGATCCTGTGTGATGTAAGGCCACCTGTTGCCCACCCACCCCACTACCTGCCCACTCACTCTCCAAGCTCCGAGCCCACTGGCTTCCTTCTTTACATTCCTCTGGCAAAACAAGTTCATTTGCACCTCAAGGCCTAGACATGCGGCCTTGCCTATGGCCTTGCCCTTGTTGCTTCTTCTTTCTGGAACTCTATTCTTGCAAATTTTCACAGACCTGACCCTTCTTCATCCTGCTAGGAGACTGCCTCAGAGCAGCCTCTGCCCTCCCCATTCCAGACATTCCTGCCCCCCTCATCTCCTCGCATGTTCTTCACAACTCTTGAAGCACTTTTGGATGAATGGTTGGATATTTGAGCGGCAGGTTGAGAGATGGATGTTTGGAAGGTGGATGGGTGGGTTAATGGATAGGTGAATGAGTGAGTGGTATGGTGGAAGGATAGGTGGATGGAGTGATGAATGGATAGGTGGATGGGTGGGTGGATGAATGGATAGACAGGTGGATGGATAGATGGGTGGATGGGTAGGTGGGTGTGTGGATGGATGCATAGGTGGATGGGTGGGTGAATGAGTGGGTAGAGGAGGATAGATTGGTGGGTGGGTGGATGGATAGGTGTTTGGGAGGATGGCTGGATGAATGGGTAGGTGAGTAGTTGTTGGATAGATGAATGGATGGTAGATATATGGTGAATGACTGAGTGCTTGATGGATGGATATTTGGATGATTGGATAAATGTGTGGATGAATGATTAGATGAGCAGGCAGGCAATTAATGGTTTACAGAGCATGAATGATCAAGGCACAGTCTGATAAACTGTTGGCTACCTAGTGGAAACCAGGAAACTGAACTATTACCAGGGGATTTAATATACATAACTGGATTTTCTAACATATGGACATGACACTAGTGTCTTTCACCGGGCCAATAAGCAAGTTTTTATTACCTCTGTTTCTGGTCACATGAAGGGAAAGAAAAGTAAGTTGGATGCAATTTCTCCCCTTAAGAGACGTATAGAAGTAAAAGCTCTTCTCACCTCATTTTATCATGGCCTTGCTGGTCCAAACCTCTGTGAGTGAAGCACAGTGTGCTGGAACATTCACTCCTTCCCAGGTGAACTTTACTTTATGGAAGATCTTTGCCCGTCATTTTCCACACTACCAGAACCTCCAGGGCACTTACCGGTAGACTTTCCCCTTGGCCGTTTCGTATTTCTAGGAAAGAGGAAGGCGCTCTCTCCCTCAATATCTCCCCCCACCCCATACTTGAAAACTGGGAATTGTACAGATAGTAGGTTCAATGCATTTCCCAGCAGCCTCACAGTTCAGGTGGGGGCATGCAACTAATGCTGTGCAAATGACTGTGATGACAATGACAGCTGTCGCTTCCAGAGAGGACAGGGGAGAGCCAGTCTGAGTTCTCTGTGTGCGTGTTGACACGTGGCTTCACAAGTGGGAACTGGATCCCCAAGTCACCGTCAGGAATGCCATGGCCCTGGACAGCACCTTGCCCTCATTGGACTCTCCTTGACAAGAGACAGTCCTTTGCTCTGTCACACCGCTGGAGTACTGGGTCACTTGTTACCACAGCAGCTCCAAGCATAACCTGATTAATACAATAGTTGGTCATTAGCCACTGCCAGTTTAGGGAGTGGCTGGATCCCAAAGGGTGGATCTTTGTGTGGAACTGCAAAATTGGTTGGGAGGGTGAGGCAGATTCATGCCAGACTATGTTAGTTCCCCGTGACCTGGGTGCCAATATAGGTTTGGCTGGAGGGAGCAAAACAAACTCCACTTCTTGAGAAGGAAGAGGTCTCTTGAGGCCTAATTGTGACTTTTTATTACCGACTGGAGGAAAACCGTGGGGGCCTTTCTTGCAGCTGCTGAGTTCATTAGTCTTCCCACTGTCTGCTTTGCTCTGGCTGCAGGGAGGTTGGGCCTCTGTGCTAGCTGGTGGTCCCAGCTGGCCTAATAGCCCGTCTCCCTGCCTGCCCAACAGAGCATGCATGCCAGCTTGGGAGGAGCTGACAGAGCTGTGAAGAAGCAGGCTTTTCATGAATGCACCTGCTCCAGCTTCCTCGGACATGACGGGCAGATTAAATTCAGGCAACAGCAGGCCTGTCCTCCATGCCAATGCCCTCTCCTCTGAGAGTGGAGGCTGTGAGCAGCCTTCCAGGCTCAAACCTCAGTGCGGCCTCAGCTGCTCAGAGAAAAATCTGAGGCTGCCAGAAGTCGCCCATGCTCCCTGTTAGTTTTTGAAGTATTTTGCAATGTTAAGATCTGATGCTGTAATAGAGCCAGGAAACTAACACAAGTCACTTCACACTCCTGAGCCTTACGTTCATCACTTGTAGTATTAAGAGACTGTCACTTGGCCCGAGCACCCCTTACAAAGACTGTGCAAAGGAGAATGCTGGGCATGGCCCCCTCTTGCTCAGTGTAAAGGCAGCTCTGCCAGAAAGGACCCCCGTAGACCCCACGTCCTATGAGCTGCGTGGTGGTTTCTTCTGCTATTTAAGACATACTCCTTTCTCATCTGAATGTCCCCACAGTTCAAGTCTGTGCCCTCTGCCTGTCTGTGCCAGGCCTTTGCCAGAGCAGGTGAGCCTCTGTGCACCAGAAGAGAAGGCTGCCCTGCTGAGCTGGCAAGAGGAGCCAGCTGGGGGTAGCCACGGGCCTTCACCAAACAGCAGACTCCTACTGGTGCAGACGTGGGAAGAGCTGTGAGAACAAGAAAATCAGCAGCCTCAGCAGAGGTGGTTGTCTTGAATCAGACCGTCCATGCTCAATTCAAGATGGGATCCTGCTAGGGGCACCAGCGGCCTCTGCCTCACCCGCCTTTGCTGTTCCTCCAGCCCAGTGGGTCTGCAGAGAGGGTGGAGTTATTCAAGTCTGCACTCTCAAGCCGGATGCCAACTTGAACGTCATGCTTTGTGCCAAAATAAATTGTGGCCTTTCTGTCTTGGAAGGAGCAATGAGTACTCGCTCCCAGGAATGCCAGGGCTTCTGACTCCGAACCAGGCAGAACTTGCTGCTCTTTGGCGGTTCTCTTGGTTCCCAAGGGGTGTTTTCCCAGCCCTGACTTTCACCTGCAATTAACCACAGGGAAGATGCTCCCTGAGCCTCCAGGGGCCCCAGGGCAGAGCTCAAGCACCTGTAGTGAGAAGACTTCCCAAATTACATTTTTCTCCATGGATAAGTGAACAAAATCTAAATCTTCCCAATTCTAAAAAGCCTCAGGGAATATGCAAAACTCATGGTTGTTCTGTACATATTTGAAAATAAGCGTGGCTAAAAACAAAAAAAGCATGTTTAAAAATCATCTGCGTCTGTGGCCTAGTGAATCTCTCTTCCCCCATGTTTGAGATGCTCTAAAATATATGAAGTTTTTTTTTTAAATAATTCCCCTTCTGTCTCCTCAAATAAGCAGACAGAATCAATATGTGCCATTGACGTTTCCCCTGAGTGGGTGGGTGTACGACTGGATGAACAAATGGCTCGAGCTGTGTGTGCCCAGACGCGGCAGGGAGGGTGATCTGTAACTCGCAGCTGTTACACATCGTCTGCCTGGGTGAGTGGATCTCAGGAACCTTGTATTGGAGGATAAGATCATGAGAATTTCCAGTCCTGATCTTTAGGCCCCCAAAAGTCAAGGCGTTTTCTCAGAGCCATGTGGTAAGCAGGAGGCAAAGCGAGGCATCGAAAAACATCTCCTGCTTTGGCACCCATAGCTCAGTGAATAGGGCACTGGCCACATACACTGAAGTTGGCGGGTTCGAGCCTGGCCCGGGCCTCCTAAACGACAATAACAACTGCTTTCACACAGTAAATGAGAAAATCTCATGAATGTTATGTCGAACAGGCGGATGAAAATATTTCAGATTGTATGTGAGGTCTGCACACTCTACTCCATGATTGAACTAATGTACACAGCTATGATTCAATTAAAAAAAAAAAACTGCAACCAAAAATAGCTGGGCATTGTGGTGGGCGCCTGTAGTCCCAGCTACTCAGGAGGCTGAGGCAAGGGAATTACTCGAGCCCAAGAGTTTGAGGTTGCTGTGAGCTGTGATGCCACAGCACTCTACCGAGGGCAACATAGTGAGACTCTGTCTCAGAAAAAAAAGAAAGAAAGAAAGAAAATCATCTCCTGACTTCCACAATAGTGAGGGTTGTTTAGGGCCGCAATAGCTTCCAACCCCCTTCCCTATTAACACCCCAAATTCCTTGGAGCATCACCTTCCTACAATGTGGGCATTCTTCATGGGACAGTAGAGGCAGGTAGCTGACCTTTGACATAGAAGTCAAAGGGTCAACTGGAGACTGCCTGGCTCAGCACCTCCTTCTGAGCACGGGATGCCAGCCAGCAGGTGCACACGCCGCCTGAGGTAGGCGAACCAGCTAGAGGCTCTTTCTTGGGCCCCTGGTGCTCAAACAAGTGACCGAGGAACAGAAGCAGATGAAATGCAGCCATTCTGTCAGGCTGCCTGGCCCTGCTTGGATCTGCTCCTGCAGTGCCCACGTTCCTGCCTCCAGGGCCATCTTGTCCCCTGTCTACTTCCAAACCTCCAAACATTCCGTGAGTTCCCAGTGGCCCCCCAGTAAGTCATGTTTACTTGCAGTAGAGAGCATCTGCTCCAACCAAACATCCTGTCTGATGAAGCCGGTCTTTCCAGCATGTGATGCCTGATAATAAAAGGCCATTTCTGTTCTCCCACTGTGACACCCAGGCCACAGTCAGCAGGGGAACTCGGATGTCCTGCATTTTGATAAGGCCCCATGTCCCACAGGGTAGGTAGCTAAGCATCAAGGGAAAAAATAGAGACATTCATTTCTATTTCAAGAAATCGCTTAGAAAGAAACAGTCCCAGTGTAGTGGGTGTTTATGACTCATGAGGTCATCTAAGGATGCAGGTTGCTCCTACCGTGGTGTCCTTCTGGACAACTGTCTTCCATCTATGTCCCTGCTCCACCTCGGCACTTAACATTTTGGGACTAGCTTCTTTGTGGTGGGGGCCGCCTGTGTGAGTGGCTGTCCTGGCCTCCTCTCTCGAGAGCCTTCCCACTGAGAGAAAACTATGGCACAGCCGCTGTATCCTCATCCCAGCCCACAAGAAGGGAAGGGAAGGACTAGGAGGCAGGAGAGTGAGAAATTTCCTTCTGGAAGGACAGGGCCCTACCGCCCCCTCACTTCCACCCCACCTGCATGAGCCCAGCCCAGGAACTCCCTTTGCTGGAGCAGATAAGGATTTGGCTAATGCTCCGAGATTCTTTCTATTAAGTGGACACAGGAGAGATAGATTCTGGGGACAGTGTTTCTGCCACAACCCTGGCAAACACTCCAAAACTCCATTTCATAGGACCTCCCAAAGGCAGTACCAAAAGGCCCAACATTTCAAATGGTGTGGAGATAATTGTAATAATTTTGTGTGTAACATACACATATATAACACCCATATAAATATATATACATAATACATACATGCACACACATATCTATATACTTACATGTGTTATAATGCATGTATATAACATGCATATAGACAGATAGATGGATAGCTAAATAATAGATATATACAGATTGGTGGAGGATTGGCTATATAGATGATACATAATAGATGGATGGATAGATGATTGATAGATAGATATGGATGGATGGATGGATGGATAGATCAATGATTGATAGATAGATAGATAGATAGATAGATAGATAGATAGATAGATAGATAAGGCTCTTTTTATTGTGTTCTTCAGGGATAGGGGAACCTAGAATGGGTAGAAAAGTCAGTGAGCATCATCTTCAATGAGCAAAAGAACACTCTTCAGTGCTGTAGTGAAGCCTGTGGGTTCAGAGCATGGCTATAGTGTTACAGGGATTTAGATCTGAGCAGCCACCACTACTCACCCAATTTTGCAGAAGAAGCAAGTTTAAGGATCAAAGAGAACAAGGGCTTTGAGGGAAGATACTTGCTAGCTTGAATGTATGCTCTTCTGCTTCCAGGTTATGGAAGTTGACTTCCTGTCTCATCCTCCATGATGACGGCCTTGTTGACTTGTGTCTATTCATCAGCTATTCTGTACATGAGATGTGAGTGACAATTGTGTATACATCATAGGGTTGTGTGCAGGATGGTGAAATGGTGCATGTTGCCTAACTGTAAGGAGCCCTTGGTAAACGGGAGTAAATGTTGCTAGGTTAGTCCTTTGTGGATGTTGTGGCAGGGATTATAGCATTGGGCTATGTCAGTGGTTCCTGAAATTTACTTAGAGAGTTTTTACAAAATATAGATCAAAGCTTCAAGAAATGTTGAGTTGGGCGGTGCTTGT
>CAUYON010073398.1:0-14730 GCA_963573935.1 Arctocebus calabarensis | reverse complement strand
TTTAAGTAATGTACTTTGGTAAAAATTGAATCCAATTTATGTGAGAATTAGTCACTATTCACCCCATTTCTAAAATCTGAAAGAAGGAAATAGAATAATCTAGAATATATACACTAACTACTCACTATAAGGTTAACTCTTACAATTATTGTAACTCATAAAACCTTCTATACTTGCTTGAGATCTGTAAGTAAGTTTAGGTAAGATTGTTTGTTTTGCCTCTTTTGAAAATTGTATAATTCCTTTCTTTTTAGCCTGGATTGTTTTGATCAGTTCATAATACCCTCATGTTATGATAGTCAAAGGCAGTACTAGCATCCGAACGAAATATATTATCACTTCTGTGGTTGAATAGTCCACAGTTTTATTCATATACAAGCAGATTTCCCTTAGATTATTTCTAGTTTCTTTCAAGTACTGATCCTGTACACATGCTCATTAGTATACTAACTAAGAAAAAAGACTAGGAAAACTTCCCAATCATTCTAGTCAATCAAGATTATGACTTTTTATTTTCACTTTTCTAAATTAATTGGAAAAAATTGTCCTACGAAAGGATATCATTCACTATAACTCCTGGAAATACGTTATACAAATAGATTCAACTACTTTACAGCCACTGCTGTGTACTGTAGTGTGAAAAGACATCAAATCAGATACTACTGTGAATCAAAGATGGTCTTGAGCCATCAGGTTAAGGTTATCAATCTTGCAGATGGACATTTGGAGCAGAGAAGTGAAGCCAAGGGATTAGGAAAGTTTTTTAAAGAAATTTTTCAACCAGTTTCCCTTTAGAGGAAATATCCTAGTCTTTAGGTTCAAGAAAACTCTGTATTTTAAAGAAATCTGTCCAATAAAAGAGCAAAGACCCCCTTGACTCAACTAGTTAAAAAACAAAACAAAACAAAACTTCTTGCCTCTTCCACTCTGGAGAGCTGGGTCACTGTCCCAAGACTGGGATCCAAACCGTGGATTAAGAGAGATGATTGCAACACCAAAATCCTGGAGTCTTGTAAGAAAGCAATTTCTTTTTCCTTTATACTTTACCACGTAAACAACATAGAAAAAGCCCACAGAGTTTCTAAAAGCAGTGTGATCACTGGATAAATAATAAGGCAATGGAAAAAAATCCCTTTTGTCTACTGTGATGCTCTTTTTGGCTGCCTAGAAAATCCAAAGATCTGGAATTTGTAATGCAGAAATGCTGAACTGTTTGTGATGGGTGCTAGAGACCAGGCCAAAGAGGATGAAGCATCACTTACTCAGACCACAAAGCATCTCTTGAAAGAAACTAAAGAAGGATGTTCTCTTAGAAACAATTTATCTTGTCATACAAAACCACCTGAAATTGACAGGACAGCCCCCGCTATAAAGATAAGATGAAATTCAGCATTTTCAAGTCACAATTTTGAAAAAGCTTTAAAAATTCACTTTTAGTTAAAAAATGGAGATAAATGGTAGTGTTTATTGAGCAATTAATACACGCCAGATTTATATAAATAAAATGTGCTATGTCCATGCATTGAGATATTGTCCAGTCATAAGAAGGAATGAAGTACTGATTCGTGCTACAGTGCTGATGAGCCTTGCAGACATTGTGCTAAATGAAAGAACTGGACACAAAAGACCACATATTGCATGATTCTGTTTATATGAAATGACCAGAATAGGAAAATCCATAGGGACAGAAAGTATATTAGTGATGGAAAGTGGCTATGTGGAGGGCAGAGTGGGAAGTGATAACTAATGGATACTGGGATTTGGGGGGAAATGTTGGAAATGTTCTAGAATTAGTGGTGAGAGTAGCACTATTAGAAATGACAGAAATGTTCTGAAATTAGTGGTGAGGGTTTAAAAACTGGCTGAATTGTACATTTAAACAAATGCAACCTTTCCACATGGGCCTTCTTCCTAAATAAAAGACAAGCTGAAGTGAAAAAAAAACCATTATCTTTTATGGGTGGATTAAGGTATAAATTAATAGCTTAAATACAAAGTAGAAAGAAGTAACCCTTCACGAGGATGACACACACTAGAATTCTTTTGTCTTGTGTCTTACAATTGATATCTTTAATCCAATTACTAATTTTGTTCTAAATACCAGTATAACTTTGTTATTAAAAATCTATCTAATGGGTGGCACCTGTGGCTCAAAGGAGAAGGGCGCCGGCCCCATATGCCGAAGGTGGCAGGTTCAAAACCTAGCCCTGGCTAAAAACTGCAAAAAAAAAAAAAAAAAAAAAATCTATTGACATAAAGTTGGTAATTACTAGGGCTGAGAAATGAAAACAAAGTTCATTATTATATTGTTCCTACTTTTATATCTGGGTGAAAATCTCTGCTGAGCTGCCGAACATCCTTAATTGAATCAAATGAAATCCAAATCCTCCAGAATCTGAAATGTTTAAGAACTGATGTCACTGATGTGACAAAACAAGTGCAAAATTTCGCACCTGACCTCAGGTGGTGGGTCATGGTCAAAACACAGGAGCATAACACAGTTTATTCCCAGTCCCCAAAGGAAAGAAGACCTGCCTGGCCCTCTTCAGCTGCCACACATCTTTTTCCGCTCATGCCCAGATTCCTCTACCCACGCACATCATGAAGGTGTGGAGCAGAAGTCAGATGTAAAAGAGGAAATACTGTATATTTATTTATGTTATATAGGCAGAAAGATCCATAATGACAGAAATCAGAACAAGATTGCCTTTGGCCATGATTGGCAAATGTCTATGGCGAGGAAAAGTTCTGTCTGTACATTTTACTGATGGGAAATTTTACCTCCATTTGAAAAACACTAATTTAAAAAGTAATAAAATGGTACATGTGCAGGCCAGGAGCCCCAAGGGCAAGTTCCTTTCCATGCCCCACATGAAGCCAAGACCTCTGACGTGGGGGGTTGAGATAGTGACACCTTTGCTTCCTGAGAGTTCAGTGTATGCAAAGTTTGTTTCATGTACAAAACTGTTAAAAAATGCTATATAAAATTACCTTCAGCCTCTGTGTCTAAGATGTATATGAAACATAAATGAATTTCACGTTTAGATTTGAGTACTGTCCCCAAGATCATTATGAATATGCAAATATTCCAAAATCAAAAATATCTCAAATCAGAATCACTTTTGGTTCCAAACGTTTTGGATAAGGGATACTCAGCATATAACAAATTAAAGAAAAGATATCACCTGGTTGAGGAAAATATTATTTTTCAAATAAGTTGAAGTGCTTTTTTCTTTTTTGCAATTTTATAGTAGAGGTAAAATTTTCAGCAGTGAAATGTGCAGATAGACCCTTTCCCTCACCTTAGACATTTTCCAATCATGGCCTCCCATAGGCAACCATTGTTCTAATTCACTATGGATTTGTTTTGCCTGTTTGTGAATTTCACATAGATATACAGTATGTCCTGTTTTATGTCTCAATTCTTTTACTTCACTTGATATTTTTGAAGTTTGTCCATATCGTTGAGTGCATTTGTAGTTCCTTTTTGTAATTGCTAAAGAGTATTTTGTTACATGCCTCAATTTGCTTATCTAGTCTCCCATTGATGAACATTTGGACATTAGTTTTGGTCATTTTGAAAGAAAGCTATTATGCATATTCTTGTATAAGTCCTTTTGTGGACATATGTTTTCAGTTACCTTGGCATTTACAAATAAAGTAGCAAGAATTTTCTAAAGTGTTAGACCATTTTACACTTTCTCCAGTATTGACTATTCTGGTTGCTTCCTATCTTCAGTAACATTTCATTTTGTTTTACTTATTTTAGACAATCTGGTAGATGTAAAATAGTACCTAAATATGTTTTTTCTTGGCATTTCTTAATAATTTTGAAGAGTATTTAAAGGTATTTATTGGCCACTTGGCTATCACATCATGTGGTTTTTCATATCCTTCACTCATTTTAACAATTAGATTGTTAGTTGGTTTTAGAAGTTCTTTGTCAGATGTCCATATTACAAATACTTTCAGTGTATGGCATGCCTGTTCAATTTTTTAAATTATGTATTTTGATAAGACTCTGTCACTCTGGCTAGATAGAGTGCCATGGTATCATTGTATATCATTGCAACCTTAAACTCCTGGGATCAAGTGATCCTCTTGACTCAGCCTCCTGAGTAGCTGGGGACTACAGGTGCATTCAACCATTGCTAGCTAGCTTTTTTATTTTTTTCTGGAGACAGGGTCTCTCTCTGGCTGGTCTTGAACTCCTGGCCTCAAGTGATTCTTTCACTTAGGCTTCTCAGAGTACTAGGATTGCAGGCATAAGCCAATGCATCAGCTCTAGAAATTTTAATTTTGATGAACTTCAAATTAGCGATAAAAAATGTGCAATGCAAAGTTATTTCCATACCCTATTTTTTTATTCTAAAGTCTTTATAGTTGAGTAGTACTCTATGGTTTACATATACCACATTGTATTAATCTACTCATGAATCCACGAGCACTTGGGAAAGTTGGGTAGCTGCTTGTAGAAGATTGAAATGGGATCCACTACTCACTAAAATTCATTCAAGATAGTTAATAGACTTAAACCCAAGACACGAAACCGTTAGAATTCTAGAAGAAAATGTCAGAAAAACTCCTCTAGATATTGGCCTAGGCAAGGAATTTAAGAAGATCCTCATGGCAATCACAGCAATAACAAAAATAAATGGTTATCATTTTCTCGTACATTGTTTACTATCCAACTTTATTGTTCTTCAATGTACGGAGTTCGAATTACACATACATTGGACCAGTTGATATTTTCCTACATATCAGGGAACTCTATTTATTTTCTTTTATTCTCTTTTTTTTTGTTCCTCAGATTGAATAATTCCTAGTGACTGTCTTCTTGTTCACTGACCTTCTTTCCTCCACCTTCAATCTTCTATTGAGCCCATGAAGATAATATTTCGAAGAGCCTTTCGATTTTGGCTCTTCACTGTCATTGTAAAGTATGTTCTGACAGTACTCATTTGTTCATTTACTATATTCATTATTGTTATCTTTTGCTTATGTTTTTGCATATTTATAATAGTTAGGTCCATTAATTCTACTCTTTGAACCATCTTGAGGTTTCTTTCTAGCAATTGCTTTTTCTTTTGACATTCAGTCACACTTTCTTGCTTCCTCACATGTCTTGTGATTTATTTTTTTTTATTGTATACCAAGCATTATCTGTGACAAGTTATAGGGGATTTGGAGTCTGTTATCTTCTTTTGAAAAATGTTTTTTGTTCTAGTAGGCATTCGATTTATAGGTTGATCATGTTTGGTTTGTGGAATCTTTATTAGGACATATTTGTTTTGGCTTTGATATTAGTCTTATGCTAAATAGACCAGTTCTAGGACATAAATCAGCCACAGGAAGAAGTTCTGGAGTACTGGATTTCATTAGAGAGCCCAAGGCATTTTTAACCCCTGCAACTTGGTGCAAGTCATCTTTCAAACTTCGTTTTCCTTGTAGTATGCAGCTATAAAACAGTGTTAATCCTGGGGGTGGGAGAATGAAAGATTTGAAAATCTTAATGGTTTAAATGTGTAAATAAAAACATAGCTTTATGGGAGGGACCACATATACCTAGGGCGGTGGGTTCAAAAACAGCCAGGCCTGCCTAGCAACAATGAGAACTGCAACCAAAAAATAGCTGGGCATCGTGGCGGGCTCCTGTAGTCCCAGCTACTTGGGAAGCTGAGGCAAGAGGATTGCTTAAACCCGAGAGTTTGAGGTTGCTGTGAGCCGTGATGCCACAGCACTCTACCAGGGCAACAGCTTGAGACTCTGTCTCAAAAAACAAAAACATACTTTTACTGAATATTTCATTGGGAAATCTCAAAAACCTGTTTTTAAAAATAGAAATTGATCATTATCAATAAAATGAGGACATTAATTCTATCCACTCAGCTAGTGAAATTAAAACACAATATATAAAGAGCACTTGTTAGAGAATTTAGCATGTTGGAAGACCATAATATATGTTTGATATCGTTCATCATTCATTGATTCGATTGCAATGATTTGTTAATTACAGATTATGTACCAGGTGCTGTACTAGTGACTAGGAATTCAAATATTTGATTCATTAATGGTAGTAGCCTTTTTGCTAAAAAGTTTGTATATTTGTGTGGACTTTTCCATATGCCTAACCAAGATTTGGTATTTACTCTCCCTTAGTAAGTGAAATTGAAATCAAGAGCTATTTTAGTTTCAGGTTTGCTATTCTGTCCTTATTATGATTTAGGACAAGACAATTTTTCTCTTTAGCTTTTAGTTCCTCATCTATAGAATGAGAATATTTCACTAGGTGAATGGAACCTGAACTGTTTTGAAAATTTAAAGATGCCCCATGCTCAGAAACAGTTTTACCCCTATACACCTACTAAGATGTTAATTGAGAAGTTAGAGCAGAAGAATACTAGTCACGCCTTTGCAGACAGTCTCTCCGCTACCTTATCATCTACACATCTGAAGAAAACACACACACACATGAAAATATTCTAAGAGTCCAAGGAAAAATTCCCTCTGGAGCCAAAGCTGAAATTCAAGATATTTATTAAATATTGTATGTAAATAAGAATAATTGCAGCCAATCAGCTAATTTTGTTTCTGTTTTGTTATTTAACAAATATCTAGTGGGCATTTGGGCCTGTGGTTACAATTTTTTTATAGGAGTTGGACCAGGGAAGATGTTTGTTAAAATATAAACTGTAGAAAGGAATCTGAACACTTTCCAAATGTGCTTACCTGGGAGGAGTTCAGAGTAGTGAAATAGGAAGTAAGATTGGGAGTGGGTGACTCAGAAATAAAAGTATACTTTGTGGGTCAGAAGTATGCATAACTTGGGTTTGGCTTGTATCAGATGAGGAAAAGAAGGGCCAAGGTAAGGAGAAGGAGCCAAAGTGTGAGGATTTAAAGCCAGAAACAAGCTAATTTTAGATTATAGACATTAGAGATGGAAATGATCCATAGGATTATATTACCATACCCTTTCTCCTGCCAGTTCAGGATACATTTGAACAGAAAGAAGATCAGATATGAAACTGACCTCAACCAATGCTTGGATGGTGGAGGCAGGCTGCTGTGCACTGCTACATCCTTCCCAAGGATGGCATTCTTCCCATAAACTAAAGGGTAATAGGGGATATATTTTGGGATCATAAATGAAAGATGGATTTAACTTTCTGCTTAGTCATTGCTCTGGGCTCTAAAATAATGATGGGAATGAAAATTAGTTCAAGTGGATACTACTTAGATCAAATCAGATACTTCTGCCTGTTGAAAAGATACTGGGATAGAAGGATTTGAAATCATATTTCAGAAAATATTCTGAAAATGTCTTCTTATTCTTTAGATAGTAGGGTTGTCATGTTTTGTTTTTTGTTTCCTCTTTCTACAGGATTGGGGCTGTGGTTGACTATAAGAACATTGTGCCCCAATATTCTGGAAGAATTGTTCCATAATGCTAGTCTATGGATTGATAAAATGCACATACAGGAAAAATAAAAATAATATGAGTTTTTCATAGAGCTAATTTTATTAAAGGTACAAGATTCACCTTACTATGAGAGTAAGATATTATATATTTTGCTTTTTAAATATCCTTCTTCTTCTTTTTTGTTTTTCTAAGAAATATAGCACATGTATGTATTTTAATCACTTTTTTTGGCAAAACAAAAGTTGATAACCCTCTACCGGCGGTTCTCAACCTGTGGGTTGTAACCCACAGGAATTGTATTAAAGGGTTGCGGCATTAGGGAGATTGAGAACCGCTGCCCTTTACAAATCTCTGAATTAAAAAAAATGAGTCTATGGCATTTAAATTCAAGGTAGACTTATTCAGAACAACATGAGAACATTTTAGAAACAAAAGGGAATGCACCTCATAGCTAAACCTCTATCAACGGTGAGGCAATCCATTATTTTAGGTGTAACTAAGACAAAAAAAAACACACAGATTAATTATTCATGCCATCAGTGGTAAGATGCATCCTATTGTTAGAATTGTTAGTATGTAAAAGGATGTGACCCTAACAATCTAAGAATATAGTGCCCAATTCACTCAAGAAATATTCATTCATTTAACACAAAATTAATTATTAGATGTATGCTTATTATTTGTTCTTTAACACAATGTATTTGAGTTCAGGTTTTGAAGGGCTTCTGAGTGATACATTAAATAATATTCTCCAGTCTTCATTCTTTTCCCAGTGTGGCATTTCCTCAAAATTTTGAAGTTTTCTAAATTATCATTTTTAGACATTTCTCACTTGATAACTATATGTCTGGGTATTCCAAGTACTATGGTCATACAAGCCATTCCATACCCTCAAACTTTTTTTGCTCAGAGGACCCATAACATACTAAATAACCCTATAATCTACAGGAAGTGCTTCTTTAAGGTGGGGAGCAGTGCTGTGAGCTTCATTCACAAGGATGATGCTTTTACTGATAAGCTGACAGAGTAAAAGGGGATATATTCAGGGATCATAAACTGGAAGGATAAATTTAAGTTTCTGATCACTTTAAATATCTTCCCAAGTTTTTCTCAAAGAAAATTTCTGAAAGTGCTCTGTTACTTTCTTTAGAAAACAATGCAACTTATTCCCCAATACCAATTCTTTACCTCGTTCACTAGTGTTTTATAGTACCCCAGGGACAGACATTTTGTAGATCTTCTGTTGATGCTCACATAGTTCCCTGGTTAGTACAACTGCAATTTTTTGGCATTGCAAAGCACAAAGAAACCAGAGGTGCATTCCAGCTCTGCTTCTGGGGGCGATTTGGTGGGACTAGTCTATAAAGAGGCCATGTGGATTTTTTTTGGTAGAAAAACAATCTCCCTTGTACCTGAAAAGCCCACGGTGTAATACGTTTATAATTTCTATTAAATTAGGGCAATTGTGTTATCAGAAAGATAAAACAACCTTTTAGCAAGTTTGATGCTATCCTGCTCCTTTCTATCCATGAGGCACCTCTAGAGAAGTTTCAGGGCAGGTGAAGTGAAGATCTGGAGTGAGAAAACTGCATCAAGTCCATTTACTAGAAAAAACTCCCTTTGGAGTTTTACTTCACTTCACTTTTAAACGTCTCCTTTGGATGGTGCTGACACTTCACCAGGGCTAGCAGAGAAACGCTAATGGTGCTCTATGGAACTGCAGACGTAGCAGGAGATAGCGCCTGAAGACGGTTATAATAAGTAGTGTGTGCGCTCTCACTTGTGCATATTGACACCGAGAAACAACTGATAGGAAAACCATGCTGCAGTTATAAAATAATCATGATACTGAAATAGAAGGTCAGGCTTGTTTGTGCCACAGGTTCAGGGTAGGAAAGAATTTTAATATGCTTAGGATGGGGGTTTGACCTAACTTTCTGATATGTGATGAAGTCGAAAATATGTAACTTGGGATAAGAAAATGATCTTTAAGGAGAGGGAAAGGAAATTTGTGGCTTTTTTCCATTTAAAAATAATTATGGTTTCCTTTGGCCAACTCCAGGAGATTTAATAACTTTTTGTATTGGAGAAGGGTGGCCCATGCCATATGGCTACCCCCTACTTCTGTGTTCAAACTGCAAACAGCACAATTTGGAAGCCCAGTACAATTTGTTCATTGTAAATTCATGCTGTAATTCTTATTTATGTCTTAAAATTATATTCAAGACCCGTTTCTGGCTCTTGCATTGCCTTTAAAAACATCAACTGGAAAGTGTTTGAGGGAATAATTTCTAAGTGAGTGGCAGAAAACTACCCTTTCTGCAGACCATTTCAAAAGAACCTTTAATGAGTCCACAATCCATTTTAATTACCTGTGCAAATATCCCATCTCTAACCTATGAACAATGA
Source organism: Arctocebus calabarensis (assembly GCA_963573935.1). Taxonomy (NCBI): domain Eukaryota; kingdom Metazoa; phylum Chordata; class Mammalia; order Primates; family Lorisidae; genus Arctocebus; species Arctocebus calabarensis. The sequence goes on along the minus strand of CAUYON010073398.1, from coordinate 4,901 downwards.
ATGGCCTTATAATTCTGCATAATTGCCTGGAATATTGCTACTTAGATATAGAATGTTTTGAGAGACACCTATTCAACCACATAATTAAGGGCCAGGGTATTTTGAATTTCAAATGCAAATTCAACCGTGCAACAATTCCAGTTTTCCTTTTAAATTCTTTCTTCCTATTTATATAGAGAGAAGGAAAAAAATAATTTCAGTGTGTTATTAGATTGTTGTCAAGCAACTTACCACATTAAACAATTTGTTCGGGAAGGATAAACATTGATTTCAACAGATGCAAAGGAAGGAGTTATAACATTCTGCTTGTTTAACATGTTAAACATTGATTTTCTTTACAAAAAATATTTAAAATATTTTACAGACATTTTAATTTTGCCCCTTTTCCAAAGTAGGCTCTGGGGAAATTTATGGCTACTTGACAATTGACAAAATGTTTAGAGAATGACCACATGGCCATCTAGATTCACTTTGATTCTGAGCAGTGTTTTAGCTCCAAGGCACTACAACTCGGTGAACAGAAGCAAATTTCTTAAGCTGTCAGTCTCTTAGAATTTATTTTTCCAAACATGTAATTATGATTACCACCAGATTATCTATAAAGCCTTCATAGTCCTTGGAAGTAGTATACTACTTCCATGAATTATGATAGCTCCTTCTGTACATGAAAACATACATTTATATTTTTAAAGAGTAACTTGTTCACTGACCCTAAATGAGTTGCTATTATTGTCAATAAAACATAAGAGTTGAAGGTAGCCTCATACTTTTAAAGGGATAAGATAAACTCGGTTTTTATTATTGTAGACTGTTTACTGAGATGGTGAATTCAAATGAGTAACTATAGTAGTTTAATGCATTGGATGAATTAATGCATGGATGAATTAAGGTTGGTTCATGTCAAGCTGAGTGAGGTATTGGAGACTTTTTCAAGTTGTAAGGGTCTGTAAGCACAAAGGTGATATATGGGGTTGAACATCACCCCCCCCTCTAATTCACGTCTACCTGGAATCTGTGAATACAACCGTACATGAAAATGGGGTCTTTGCAGATGTAACAAAGTGTAGATGAGGTCATACTGGATTAGGGTGGCCCTAAATTCAACACAACTGGTGTCCTTATAAGAAGAGAGAAATTTAGAGACACACACAGGGGGTGCAGAATCAGGGATCTCTTGAGGGGTACCCAACATTGCTGGAAACCATAGAAGCCAGAGAGAAGCCTGTAGCATCTTCTTCAGAGTCGCCAGACACCCTGCTGGCTCCTTGATTTCAGACTTCTTGCCTACAGACTGTGAAAGAAGAAAGTTTGGTTGTCTTAATGATACAGGACATTTGGCACCCCAGCCAGCTCAGCAGAGCTGAGCTTCCACCTTGGCGTTGTTGGTGTGGCGGTGGCCGGCTGAGGAACCAGCCGGCTGGATGATAGGCAAGGGGGAGGGCTCTGACCCCCACCTGAGGCTCCAATAGCTAAACCCACCAGACAACTGAAGGGGAGACACGGCGCCTCGGTGTCTCCTTCACTTTCCACTTAGGACTAAATCCGGACCCCCCATTTCCTATGCCTAGGTCAATTTCATGTGAATTTCCTAGGCCTCAATTCCATGAATAGACTGTGTCCATTCATTTAATACATTCATTCACCTTGCCCCTGTGGAAGGGACTGTGTTCATTCATTTCCTGGCCAAGGAACTCATGCACCTATATATACCCCTAAACAAACAGCCCGGAGAGAGAGACCTGGAGAGCAACGGAGAGAACTTTCTTTCCCGACTTGAGTTCTCTCTCTCCCCAGAGCTTTTGTGGTTTTGTATTCTTTTCTGTAAATAAATTCTGTCTTACCACTGATCTGTGGTCCGCGGATTTATTCTTCAAATCACCGAGACCAAGAACCTGAAATTCCAGTATCATTAAGATTCACAGCTTATGGTAATTTGTTTTGACAGCCCTAGGAAACCACAGTGACCAAGGAGTCTGATAGTGAATTGGTTCACTAACAGCAATGAAATAGTGATAAACATGGAGGGTGAAGATCAGGACCTGTGTGCAATGTCAACACTTAGTGGATGGATGTCCAAAAGAGGGAAGAGAGAAAAAGCAGGGAAATACCAGAAATAACTCAAACAAGCTCTACTTTTCAATAAAAAGAAAGCTTCAAATGTAATGGGAATAAGGAGAAGAATGAGAAGCAGAGAAATGGGACTGGTAAAATGTGGAATATTAGACTCTTTTAAGAAAACGTTTCTAAAAGAGCAGTGCCTCTAAATCTTGAGTGTGTGTAAGAATTACTCGCAGGTCTCATTAGAAGTACAAGTCCCAGATCTACCCCTGTGAATGCTAATTCTACAGACTTAAGAGTTGGGTTTGGGAATCTGCATTTTGACAAGCCTTCTAGGAAATTCTGAGGCAGAAGCTCTTGGATTTCAATTTGTGAAACACTACTGTAAGGGTGCGGTCAGGGGTCAATCCAGGGTTTGTGGGACCAGAAAATAACTCTATATGGGACTTTCTCTAAGACAAAAAAAAAAAAAAAGAAAGTTAGGAATATAAAATTAGGAATAAAAAACTAATAAATCTGTTCCAAGAGAAAGCACTCACTCTGTTGCCCTAGGTAGAGTGCAGTGGCATCATCATAGTTCACAACAACCTCCAACTCCTGAGCTCCAGCAAACCACCTGTCTCAACCTCTGAGTAGCTGGGACTACAGGCATGCACTATCATACCTGGCCTGGATATGTTTCTAATAAACCTGTATATGACCTTTGTCTTTGGAATACTTGTTTCTTCAGGTAATTTCTCTGTGCTGGTGGCAGTTTCGAGTGGTACGTTTAGTCTTTTATCAGGACAAGATACATCAGATATGCTAAGATACTGTCCAGTTATTTGAGATGCTTAAAATATGTTAATTCGAGAAAAGACACATTCCTGTTATAGCACTGATATAAATGTCTACCCTGCAAATGAGGATTACTGTTCATTTCCTTATGATTTCCACTAAAAAGGAAAAAAAATGTAGTGAATTTTTAATTGTATGGATCAAATACTTTTTGGCAAAAGAGAACATTCATGTTCACTAAGGATCTTCCATTTGTAATTTTCTACAGACTAGTTTCTGGCTCTGAAACTTTCAGGTCTTGATTCACCTCCCCATCAAACTATTTCTGGTGTTGGTGGCCATATTGCAATGCAACATCTGGTCCTGCAACTTCATCTGATGATGTTTAAGTTTTACTAAAACATATGGGAATACATTGCCAGGGCTACTCCTAGGGCCTTGGATAGTGGCCCCATTAAGGGAAGGCCTTGAAGCTTAAGCTTCATCAGCTTCATGGAAGATCTAACACTGAATAACTGGGAGCAGAAACTGGGCTCCACAGAATAGAGAAGGGGAGCCTAGTGGATGATGGGCAGTTGGGTACTCACAGGAGCATGAGGGATTTACAGGAGTGTAACCAGGAAGAAAGGAGAGATGAAATGGTGATTAAAAAGAGCAGTAAGGCGGCTTGGCGCCTGTGGCTCAACGGGCTAAGGCGCCAGCCACGTACACCTGAGCAGGCGGGTTCGAATCCAGCCCCAGGACCCGCCAAACAACAATGACGGCTGCAACCAAAAAAAAATGGCCCGGCATTGTGGTGGGCGCCTGTAGTCCCAGCTACTTGGGAGGCGGAGGCAAGAGACTCGCTTAAGCCCTGGAATTGGAGGTTGCTGTGAGCTGTGATGCCATCGCACTCTATCCAGGGTGACAGCTTGAGGCTCTGTCTCAAAAAAAAAAAAAAAAAAAGAGAAAGAAAGAAACTTAGAACACATGGGCTGTTGACAGTCAGTAACAATACTTCACAAAGCAATGATGCATTTTATATACATGGTGTGAAATCACATTATTTGCTACCTTGCTACTCAAGCGCTGTCCAGTTCCAAGAGCTTATTAGAAATAGTAATCTGAAGTCCCATCCCAGACTCACTGATTAAGAATCTTCATTTTCATACAGATCTCCAAGAGATACTTATTTATACTAAAATCTGAGATAAACTACTACATATGGTAAGTTTTCAATATAGCAAATATTGTTTTTCCTTTCAACTTTGTTTTACCCAAGTAAGCATTTCCTATCAGTTCATCATTTAATGATCCTCTCAGAAAACCAACAAAAAAGATAAAAAGAAAACTCTGTTTATTCCTACTTCAATATTTTTGATTATGCAACATTTTCTCATTTTATGTTAAAATAATTCAATAACAAAAAAGCACACAATAAAATTATATTATGCACAAAGCTCCACTGTAAGTACTGTCAGGCACACATGATGAGCAATACAGTCCCACACTCAGGAAGCCTACATCTAGAAGAGGACATAGAAATAAAGTTACCAGGCTAAATATGACAATGACAATGATACCAATAAAATACTTTTAAAAATTTAGAGGGCGGTGGCAGCCTGTGGCTCAAAGGATTAGGGCACCAGCCCCATATACCGGAGGTGGCAGGTTCAAACCCAGCCCTGGCCAAAAACGGCAAAAAAATAAAAAAAAAAATTTTAAAAAAAGAATTTAGAAAAAGGTGGTTCCTGTGGCTCAGGGAGTAGGGCACCAGCCCCATATACCAAGAGTGGTAGGTTCGAATCCAGCCCCAGCCAAACTGCAACAACAAAAAAAAAGCTGGGCATTGTGGTGGGCGCCTGTAATCTCAGCTAGTCAGGAGACTGAGGCAAGAGAATCACCTAAGCCCAAGAGCTGGAGGTTGCTGTGAGCTGTGATGCCACAGCACTCTACCAAGGGCTACAAAGTGAGAATCTGTCTCTTAAAAAAAAAAAAAATTTAAAGAAAAGGATATTTATCTTTAAATCTCTTGGCTTTCTTTTTCCACCAGCCATAACCTTCTTCAAGATCTGTCTCTAGGCTCG
>CAUYON010073395.1:0-10399 GCA_963573935.1 Arctocebus calabarensis | reverse complement strand
TAGAGTCCTTGACTGTTTTTTTGGCTTGAATATTATTGGTATATATAAAGGCTACAGATTTATGGGTGTTGATTTTGTAGCCTGAGATGCTGCTGTATTCCTTGATCACTTCTAAAAGTTTTGTAGTAGAGTCCCTGGTGTTTTCCAAATAAACAATCATGTCATCTGCGAAGAGTGAAAGTTTAATCTCTTCTTATCCTATGTGGATACCCTTGATTGCCTTTTCTTCCCTAATTGCAATGGCTAAAGCTTCCATTACTATGTTGAAGAGCAATGGAGACAATGGGCAACATTGCCTAGTTCCTGAGCTAAGTGGAAATGATTTCAATTTAACTCCATTCAATACAATATTGGCTGTGGGTTTGCTGTAGATAGCCTCTATTAGTTTATGCTAGTGATTTTGTTCTTCTGGATAGATACCTAGTAATGGAATTGTGGGATCAAATGGAAGGTCAACTTTGAATTCCTTGAGGGTCCTCCATACTTCTTTCCATAAAGGTTGTATTAATTTGCAAGTCCACCAGCAGTGTAGAAGTGTTCCCTTCTCTCCACATTCTTACTGAGGTTAGATGATCTTTCAAGGTGGTTTTGATTTGCATTTCTATGATGATTAAAGACAATGAGCATTTTTTAATGTGTTCATTGGCCATTTGTCATCTTCAGAGAAGTTTCTGTTCAAGTTTCTTGCCCAGAAAGAAATGGGGTTGTTTGTTCTTTTCTTACTGATTAACTTGAGTTCTCCGTAGATTCTAGTTATCAGACCTTTGTTGGAATCATAACATACAAACGTCTTCTCCCATTCCAAAGGCTGCCTGTTTGCTTTAGCTGTGCAGAAGCTTTTTAGATTGATCAAATCCCAGTTATTTATTCTTGATGTTGCTGCAATTGCCAGGGCGTTCTTCCTCATAAAGTATTTTCCCAGGCCAATATCTTCAAGCATTTTTCCTGCACTCTCTTCTAGTATCTTAATGGTTTTATATCTTAAATTTAAATTTTTTATCCAGTGAGAATCAAGTTTCATTAGTGGTGAGAAGTGTGGGTCCAGTTTCAGTCTTCTACAGGTTCCTAGCCAGTTCTCCCAGCACCATTTGTTAAATAGGGATTTTTTTGCCCCCAGTGCACATTTTTGTTAGGCTTATCAAAGATCAAACAATATGTGACTGGATTCATGTCTAGATTCTCTATTCTAGTCTATACATCTACATCTCTATTTTTGTGCTAGTACCACGGCACAAAAATGGCCATAGCTATTTTGATCACTATAGATTTATAGTATAATCTGAAGTCTGGTAGTGTGATGCCTCCAGATTTGTTTTTATTTCTAAGTATTGTATTAGCTATTTAAGTTTTTTCTGGTTCCATATAAAACAAAGTACTATTTTTTCAAGTTTTTTAAAGTATGACATTGGTGCTTTGGTAGGGATTGCATTATATCTGTAGATTGCTTTGGGTACTATGGACATCTTAACAATGTTGATACTTTCCAACCATGAGCTTGGGTTTTTTTTTGCCATTTGTTAACATCTTCTACTATTTCTTTTCTCAGGGTTTCATAGATCTCTTTATAGAAATCTTTCACATCCCTTGTTAGATATATTCCCAAGTATTTCATCTTCTTTGGCACTACTGTAAAAGGAATAGAGGCTTGGGTTATATTTTCAGCTTGAGTATTATTGGTATATATAAAAGCTATTAATTTGTAGGTATTGATTTTGTATCCCAAGACACTGCTATGTTGCTGGAATCTGGGGTGCACAGTGATGTCACAGAGGCTAAGACCTGTGGTAGGAATACTATGGAATAAGGGAGACTATAAGCTCTATTGGGCATGTAACAAAGAATCTTTATTTTAACATTGCTTATATAGGCAGCACCACACATACACACTATTAATCAATAATCCTATGGCTCAAAATCTCAGGACTAGGTCCTCTTCAGCCTGGCATCTAACAATCTATTGATTAACTGATAAACATTCATCTAACTTTATCTAAAACCATTCTAACTTCTATAGTTAAAACCAAACCACAAAACAGAACTCTGAGGGAGAAGGCTATTTGAATGCATGACCCTCAACAAACCATCTGGAGGCAGTTACCTGTCTTTAAGCAGTGGTCTGGAAATTCCTATGATATATAGGGAGCTTGTCTGCAGCCCTGCCTCCACGACCAGGCCTTTGCTCACTGGAGTTTTACGTCCTACGTGACAAGGTCCTTTAGGTCATTATGGAGTTCTATCCCAATCTCTCCTTTCCAACTCACAGAAAGATTTTTAATTTGCTCTCATAGCATGTTTCTGTTTAAAGGCACATATAGGGGGCAGCACCTGTGGCTCAGCGAGTAGGGCGCCAGCCCCATGTACCGAAGGTGGCGGGTTCAAACCTGGCCTCCAGCCGAACTGCAAAACAGAAAAATAGCCGGGCGTTGTGGCGGGCGCCTGTAGTCCCAGCTACTCAGGGGGCTGAGGCAAGAGAATCGCCTAAGCCCAGGGACTGGAGGTTGCTGTGAGCTGTGTGACACCACGGCACTCTACTGAGGGCAATAAAGTGAAACTCTGTCTCTACAAAAAAAAATAAAATAAAATAAATAAAAAATAAAGGCACATATAGGCTTTTTGCCTATACTGCTATATTCCTTGATCACTTATAAGAGGTTCGTAGTTGAATCCAGGGGTTTTGCAGGTATACGATCATATCATCCCAAAAGAAGGAGAATTTGACCTCCTCTGTCCCCATTTGAATACTCTTGATCTTCTCTTGCCTGATTGTGATGGCTAGGCCTTCCAGCATTATGTTGAATAGCAGTGGTGACAATAGGTGTCTAGTTCCAGATCTGAGTGGAAATGTTGTCAATTTTACTCCATTCAATATGATATTGGCTGTGGGTTTGCTGTAGATGGCCTCTATCAGTTTAAGAAATGTCTCATCTAACCTTATTTTCCTAAGTGTTCTAATCCTGAAAGGATGCCTTGAAAAAATAAAGCCTTTTTTGCATCGATTGATAGAATCATATTGTCTTTGTTTCTTATTTTATTTATGTGGGGTATTATTTTGATAGATTATATATGTTGAACCAACCTTGTAAACCTGGGAACTGCCTTGATCATGGTGTATAACATTTTGAATTCAATTGTCATTGAATTCTGTTTGCTAGGACCTTGTTGAATATTTTTGCCTTGATGTTCATTAATGTTTTCCTTAATAAATGAAAATGAATTTATTAAAACTAATTCATTCATTAGTTTTCTTTCTTTGTTGGGTCCTTTCCAGGTTTGGGGATCAAGGTGATATTTGCTTTGTAGAATGTGTTGGGGAGGATTCTTTCCTTTTCTATGTTTTAGAAAAAGTTATGTAATATAGGTACTAGTTCCTCCTGTGAAACCAATCTGATTGCAGACTTTTCTTTATGGGGAGATTTTGTATAGTTGATGCTATTTCAGTGTTTGATATAGGTCTATTCAAAATTTCTAATTCTTTCTGGTTGAGTTTAGGAAGGTGGTGTGCTTCCAAGTATTGGTCCATTTCCTCCACATTTTCATATTTCTGAGAATAGAGTTTTGTAATAATCATTGAGGATGTTTCGAATTTCTGAGGTGTCTGTTGTTATATCCCCTTTATTGTTTCAATTAAAGTTATTAGAGATTTTAATTTTCTGTTTCTGGTTAGTCTAGCCAAAGGTTTATCAATTTTATTAATGTTTCCAAAGAACCAACTTTTTGTTTCATTGGTCTTCTGAATGATTCTTTTGTTTTCAAATTTATTTAATTCTGCTCTAATTTTGGTTATTTCTTTTCTTCTGCTGGGTTTGGGGTTGGATCGACCTTCCTTTTCCAGTTGGTTAAGATGGCTTATTAGTTTTCCAACTTGCTCTCTTTCTGTTTCCTTGATGGAGGCTTCTAATGCTATAAATTTCCCTCTTAGAAGTGCCTTTGCTTTGTCCCACAGGTTTTGACAATTTGTGTCTTCATTATCATTTTGTTCCAAAAATCTGATGTGTAATCTGTTTAATCTCATCTTTGACCCAGCTATCATTCAGCTTAAGGTTTTTAAGTTTCCATGACTTTGTCTCAGTATGAATATTTCTGTGGCTGTTGAGTTCAACTTCTATTCTGTGATGGTTCAAGAAGATACAAGGAATCATTTTTATTCTTTTCAATTTGTTGATTGGTCTTATGTCTTAAGATATGATCAGTTTTTGAGGATGATCCATGAGTTGATGAGAAAAATGTGTATTCAGTTTTATCAGGATGAAATGTTTTGTGAATGTCTGTTAAGTTGATTTGTTCTAGAGTGAAGTTTAAGTTCATTATTTCTTTGTTTAGTTTCTTCTTGGATGATCTATCCAGAACTGCCAATGGTGAGTCAAAATCTTCAACTATTATAGTGCGGGGAGATATCAAATTATTCATGTTCATTAGGGTTTGTTTTATAAATTGAGGAGCATTGAGGTAGTACACATAATGTTAATTATAGAAATCTCTTGTTGATTGTTCCCCTTGACAAATACGTAGTATCTATCCTTGCCTTCCTTATTTTTGTTGGTTTAAATCCAATTGTATCTGCAAATAAGATTGCAACCTCTGCTTTTTTCTGATTTCCATCTGCCTATATTATAGATGTCCATTCCTTCACCCTGAGTCTTTTTTTAATCCTTTGAGGCAACAGATACCCGGCCTGAGTTTTTGTATCCAGTCAACCAACCTGTGCCTCTTTAGAGGAGAATTTAAGCCATTCACTACTATACCTATAGTAGTGTTTTGGTTGTCTTGTTTTTCAAAAGTCCAGTACATATTTTTTACCCTTTCACCATTGTGAAAGTTAGGTTTTGTTCTTTAAATTCTGAGTTAGTTTACTTCAGTGGTAGACCACTGTGCTGGTTGTTATGGAAAATGGGTCTGAATATTTCCTGGAGAGTTGGTCTAGTTATGGCAAATTCCCTCAATGTAAGGATGTCAGTAAAGTATTTGATTTCTCTATCACAATCACAAATGAAACTCAGTTTAGCTGGATACAGGATACTGGACTGAAAGTTGTTTTAGAAGGTTGAAAGTTGATGACCATCCTATTCTGGCTTGAAAAGTTTTGGCTGAAAGATCTGTGGTCATCCTAATATTTTTCCCTTTGTAGGTAATGCTTTCCTTATGCCTGGCTGCTTGTAGGATTTTCTCCTTCATATTAACTTTGCCAAAGTTAATTACCGTGTGTCTAGGAGATGATTGATTTGGACTGAGTTGTGCTGGGGTTCTGAAACTATCTAGTGTCTGGATTTGTGTATCTCTTGCAAAGCTTCAGAAATTCTCCTCCATAGTATCTTGGAGTAGAGCCTCTGCATCTTTAGGACAACCGTCTTCTCCTTGAGGAATCACTGCAATTTGGATATTTGTTCTTTTGGAATGATCCCACACTTCTCAGGGAATGTTCTGTTCTTGTTCTCATTTTATTAATGACTCTTTCAATGCTTGGGGTTATTCATAAGCCTTGTCTTCGATTTCTGAGATCCTTTCTTTTACCTTCTCAACTCTATTACTGAGTATTTCAAAGCTTTGTGAATACCTCTTTTCACTTCTTTAAGCTCTGCTATATCTTTTCTCATTATGTCCATATCCTTGGTGACTTCATCTTTGAATTCATTAATTTCTTGAGACAACTTTGTACTACTTTTGGATTTCTATTTCTACCTTTTCCTCCATTTTGTTCATCGTATTTGCTATCCATATTCTGAATTCTGTTTCTGACATTTCAGCCATTTCTCCTGGAATGGTATCTTCTGTTACATTTCCTTTGTCATCCCTTGGGGGAATTGATCTACTCTGATTATTCGTGTTGCCAGAGTTCTTCTGCTTGCTCCTCCCCATGAAACATTTTCCACAATTAAAACTGGTGGTGTGAGATTTGATTTGGGACCCCAGGAACTAAGCAGCCCTTTACCAATGAGCTTGTGATTGTGGGTTTTTCCCTGCAGCCTTATATATGTCCCTTTCATAGCTGCCAGCGAGACTCTGAGAACTTGCTGGGTGAGATAATGCAAGCTGGCTCTGTCTTGACGTCAGCCACCCTCTACCCATTCCTCATAAGTCCAGGTATTAAGCTGGAATCTCAGCTAAAGAAGGATACAGACCACATCCCCATTAATGACAGCAGGACAAGGAGACTCTGTCCTTCTCTGCTACAAAATAACCACTGTTCAACCTTGGAGGGTTCCCAGTGGACAGCCCAGGTCGAAAGTTCTATCAGATTGTCCCAGGCAGTATAATCACTGCTCATGAGAAAATTCAAAGAGTCTCAAGTGGCCAGATAGTAGGAATCCACAGGCAGTTCTGTTTGGCAAACTCAAGGGGTTGGAGTCTGGCCCCCTCTGGTGGGTAAAGGAGTCAGGAAAGTTCGCTGACAAAGTCAGAACTGGGGCATCAGTGCCTCCATGCCTGCCGCACACCACCTCCACGTGTCCCTCTCTTCCTGTGAGTCCCTCTCCCTGTGGCCCCTTGCTTCCACACAAGTCATTGTTATTGTCCTGCTGTCCAGCAGCCCACACAATACCTAGGCCTCTCAGGGAATTGCCGAACACTCTGGGCTCTTCAGGGTATAGACCTTCAGATGGCCAGACAAGGGGGAAAGGATGGACTGAGTGTTCAGAATTATAGGGAAGATATTTGTTTGGTTTTATGCTGGGTGGATGACACCAAGGCTCACAGGTGGGACCTCCCTGGGGAAGGAGGACCAGGGTTTAGCGGCTCTCTCCCATGGCGAACAGTGTGAGGTCTTTTGCTCCCTGCTGGCTTGCAGAGGGCCCACAACCGGCCTCCCATTTGAGGGAGGGGTCTCCTGTCCTCTTGGCAATGGGCTTCATACCTGGTCTTTGTTGTCTTGGTTCCTCTTTTTGGGAGTGGCAGCTTGCCTCAGCAGAGATGATGTGCACTTGCCTATCTTCTTTCTATGCTCAACTTCCCCCTTTTGCTTCACTGAGTCCACCTTTGTCCACTATCTCTCCCTCTGGACAGGAGCCTCTAGTGAAAGCTGCCTCTAGCTGGCCATATTCCTCTGGGGTTCTCCAGCAATATCTTCATTTCATTTTTATTTTTACTTTTTTAAAGTGGAATGCTCACTAAAAGTGGAATGCTTATCAGAGTTATAATAGACACAATGTTCAGCTGAGAATCAATTCAACAGAGTAAGGCTCTAAAGATACCAAACTGATGCTTGTTGGAATACTCCAATACTTGTTGGAATACTCGGCATTTTTACTGTGTGAGTTAGAGGTGGCCCTAACTCTGTGTGGTCAGGGGTAGTCATAAAATCAGTTTTAGCACAGTTGTGCTTCAAACTAAATTTTTAATAGTTGTAGTTTGTAGACAGGAAGTTGAGGAATGCTCTATTGTAGAAAGTTAAAACTTGAAGATGTCCTTCTACAACTTCCAGTAGTCGATATATATGTGTGTGTTTGTGTGTGTGTATATATATACATTCTTGTGTTTCTAAAAACAGCAAAATGCAATTTAATAAGTGCTAGTATTCACATTTGACATATCAGCTTTACTGACAAGTCTTAATGCTCCTAGATTTGAGAGTATATAGGCAGCAGAATATTGTAAATTTGTTCAAGTAGAATATGGAAAAAACAAAGATCAAATGAGAATACATTTCTGGACTTTAGTGTCAACCCTCAGTCAACTCACAGAGAATGGTTAAGCCATCACAACTAAAAGCTTTTTTCTGTTCAAATGCTTCTCTGTACTAGTTAACACTTTAAAGTCACGAAAAGCTAAGTGTACAATTTGCCTGGTAGAGCAAATTGTAATACACAGGAATGAACTGACGAACAGAACAAATTAGGAGAAACACTAATCCCTTAATGAACCTACTTAAGACACTCCACCCACCTTGCTCCAACAAAGGTTCAGATTTTATCCCAAAGTGACCTGAATTACTCTCAAGTGAGCAAATGCTCTGTAGTGCACAAACTACTTGTGTCCACTTTCTAGGAGGATGCACTTTTGTAGTCCTAGCTCTGACTTGGCAATCTGCTCAGGTTCAGACTTTTGAAACTCTTCCCTAAAAAAACAGAATCTGTGACCCCTAGATTCAGACAGTACAAGATTAAATACCCTAACATGTAAAAACTTTCAAATTTTTTAAATAAAAGCCATGGAAGGATTTTGTGGCCAAAAACTAAATCTGAATTATCCGTGTCTAACATTGTATAATCATATTTTTAAGTTCATTTTGCTGGACTTCATTAACCACTTCAGGTTCCGCAGGACTTGTTTGAACTTTTGCCACTGCAAAGTTTATCCCATGGGTTAATCCAGCTTGGATAATACTCACAACCTGGACCCACTTCGGATCTTTGCAAAGGGAGAGACTGCTCTGCTACTGCTCTCTGAAGGAGAAGGAGTTACATAAAGCCCTGTCTCAAGTTCAAGCATGCTGGAACCAGAGTTGGGGGGTTGTTGAGATACGACTGAATGTACTGGTTCAACTGACAAAAACTGTGGGCCTGTTGCAGAAAACGACACATCCGATTGAGATGGTCAGGAAGGTGTCTGTTTCATTGACTCTGATTGGGTTGCTTCATTGGAAACCTGATTGGTCATTTGATTTCCTTTCTCCCTATCATGCTGAGACATAAACCTGGCCTCTGATAGCTGGGTCGTTTTGTTTTGTGCGTCTTGCACAAATCTGTGGCAGTAAATATCCATAGGCTTGGCAAAGCTAGTCTATTTGCATATGTTGTTGGCAGAAGGACTTTTCATCATCAGTAGATTTTCCTGGTCTTTTCTATGCCCATTCCCATGAACAACCGTAATCTCTGAAGGAACATGAATGCTAATATCAGTGTTGCTAATAGTCTAGGATCGACTGCCTAGACGAGGTGCTGAAGCAATGATACCACAACTAGCAAGAACATAATCTACTGGCCCTACACTCTCCAAAGATTTAGCTAACTGCCTGTCTTCATCAGACTTGGAATTTGTAAGGAATTCATCAGAATGGTATGAGTCATTATCTGAAGATAGGTCCCATCAGACTCTGCCTGGACCTTACTATCCATCACACCTGTGTTTTCCATGGTTTCAAGACTATTATCTGACTTCCAAAGATTTACTTTTAAATTTGGCTTTAGAAAATTAACTTTCATTTCAGGTTTTGTAAAGTTTCCTAGTTTTCATAGGTTGCCAATATTTACATTGGATTTGGTTTGCTTCACATTTTTGGTTTAGAGATGAAAATATGCTCATTAAATTTTTTTTTCCTGGTTCAGCGCCTGTGGCTCAAGCGGCTAAGGCACCAGCCACATACACCTGAGCTGGCGGGTTCGAATCCAGCCCGGGCCTGCCAAGCAACAATGACGGCTACAACCAAAAAACAGCCCCAGCATTGTGGCGGGCACTTGTAGTCCCAGCTACTTGGGAGGCAGAGGCAGGAGACTCACTTGAGCCCAGGAGTTGGAGGTTGTTGTGAGCTGTGATGCCACAGCACTGTATCTAGGGAACAGCTTGAGGCTCTATCTCAAAAAAAAAAAAATTGGGGCCAAAGAGCCTTGGTTTTGAGATCTGATACCAATGATGTCTTCATGAGGTTTACTGCTCTTCCGCTCAAGTTTTTTCTCAGTTATGGGTACCTCCAATCCCATGGCTTGCTTGGTGATCGGCAGCCTCTCTGTACTGCACTGAAGGGTATCTTTCCCATCCTCTTCTGGATTTCTCATTACAGCTCTCAGCGTGTGGAAATAGCCACTTGCTTCTCTGTACCTGTAGTGCAAACGCATGCAGGAGAACTTTGGCTTAGCAAAAAGAGTGGGGTCAGGACCTATTTCTATTTTTTCCAGGTTTTCTAGACTTAGTCTTTGATACTAGTTTACTTTATCAACTTCCTCATCATAATAGGCCACATAGTAGGCAGAGTTAGAAAGCAGTAACAGCACATCCACATCTCTAGGAGTGGCATCAATGAGGCTGGGGTCATAGTCAATGAGGGCCCAGCCCCCATGGAACTTTTCATCATCAGGCAACGGTAACTGCATGTAACTTTGTAAAAGCTGGCTAATGACTTCCTGCTGGCTTCTCTGGTTTTCCTTCTGCAAAGTTTCACGCTCTTTCTCCTTGGTAAATACGGAATAAAGATCTTCTGTCACTGGAATGCCTTGCATCAAACCTATGACAACTTGCCTATAAGCATCCTTAAATCGATTGAGGTAATACCTATTTGCTGAGTTCACTCCATCTTTCATAACTCCTGCTAACTTCCTTTCTCCTGTCCTTGTAAAGTCACCCTTCAGAGCAGCTGTCCCAGCTTACTGTCTGCTAATGGAGTCACCACTGTTAGCCTACATTATCTGGTAGATACGATTACATTTCACAGATAATGGCTGCTCTGGGGGCATCATACCTATTTTTTTTTTTT